>JAABOM020064298.1:0-42208 GCA_011800125.2 Solanum clarkiae | reverse complement strand
TGGACGTCCCTTACGGGGGACCTGCATTTCATGCTACAGGTACAGGTGCTAATAGATCTCCCTAGTAGGAGTACAGGATATCCAACTGCTGATACCAAGCTCCAGGTTGCTCCGGGGCTTTGTTTGTGTCTAGAGCTTATATATTATAACGTACAATTAGTCGAGGCGGGGCCTGTCCCGACCCTTGTCAGATACTTTCTCTTATCTAGAGGCTTTATAGACTATGTAAATTCAAGTGTGGTCATATCTCGTACTTTAGACACCATGGCCCCAACGGCCTAGCCATATGCATTTCTTTTTGGCTTGTAATCACTATTTAATTTCTTAAAGGCATGTCAAATGTAGAAATCTCTTATAATACGTATAGAAAGTGCATAGATACATGTTGGTTCTCTCATACGCTATCGGCAACGGGTGCCAGTCCGCTCTAATGGGACTTGGGGCGTGACAGAAGTGGTGATCTCATCTTGCTTGCTGGGAGAGAGGAAGCTTTCGGACCATCTTTTCCAGCTAGATAGTGAGCGATCACTCAACAATGAACACTAACTGAAAGTAGCCAGGAATAAGTACTTACCCCTTACGGGAATCGAACCCATGTATTCGACATGAAAAGTCGATGTCCTAACCACTGGAAGAAAGGGACCAAAAGGCCATTCTTCATATACCTCAGCGCCGAGAATAGAAGTGCTTCATTTTATTTCTATATGCACTTCAAGATTTCATGAGTTTTTTCAGTTCAGCCTCCCTTACTTTATAGGGTAGGAGAAGGTATCTTTCCACTGGAGTACCAAACCAGGACTAGGTTAGGGGCCTTAAAAAAGGGAATTACCTCCTATCTTCCCCTTTGTTGAAGAAGGGTTGACGTAATGGATAAGGTTCAGGAGGTTACCGGAGCCGGAGTTCCAATTAGCAATAAGAGAAAAAGAAAAAAAGAAGTGAAATAAGCCTTAAAAGGTCCATCAGAAAGAAATCGATATGTATCTGATGGACTCAATTTCATATGTGGCAATTCCGCCAAGATCTCAAGGCACAAATAACAATCGAAAGCTCCTCTCAATTCTCACTCAACCAATCAAACTCTCGACTCCTCATCAATTTTAACAGTCTCTATTCAGGCTTAGGAATATACACATCAAGAACTTAATTACTCAAATACTCCAAATCATGAGTGAACATCGACACAAGAGTTGAAAACTCAACCCGTTAGAGGGCATCATCATCTGTAGCTCATTACTCTCATCAAGGCCTAAGATTTATTGCATACTCTTACCAAAGTCAAACCTAACTCAAGGTCACCTTGTGCTACCTCGTAAGTTAGTCACAATCCTACAATCTATCCCATGAGGTTCTCATTTTATACCTTAGACATCCTTACCAGCAAGCACGAAGGGGACATAAGAACTTGAGCAATTCAAATCATTCGAACACCTCGTCAATCAATTATTCGGACTCTGGAAGATGGTCATCAGCTTTAATCAAGAATGGGACCATCATGATATACAAGACTCTATGGACACTCTTGAGCTCAAATCACCACCTCAATTATACTCCCTTTCATGGCACTCTACTCCATTAACTTAAGATTATACCTCTTGCTTAAATTTCCATCTAACCACCTCCTCCTCTTCCATTCAAGATTACTTCTAAGCCTCAAGGTGTTATTCACAAGATGATCATCATCATACAAAGCTAATTCTGAATATTCAGCTCTAAACTTCCACAGGGGCTCCCATTAAAAGATCACTAGTCCTCTTCACTAGTTCACTACTCTTTCTCAAATCCTTATTACGAAGTCTTCACTAGTCTATCATCAATAATCACAGAACAGAACCACGAATTCAAGCCTATCACTCTAACCACTTTAACTATACCTTAGAATTTTCAAGCATAGTTAGCACTTCTACCTCCACCATTCAATGGGTTCTCACTCAAAGTCACACCAACATACTCTTACCTATCTATTGCTCATCATAAGGTTTCATCACTCTCCTTCTTCCTATATCTATCCCTACATGACACAAGGTTAACACCTATATCATAAAAAGGATACACTCATTCCTCCTCATCTACCCTCACCCTCAGTCCACTACTATCAGCATCACTATTTAGACATGGAGGAATTCATCATCTCCCCCCTTTGGCGAAACCTCAAACTGCTATCACTCCATGCAAAATAAGCACGAATACCATCTCAAACTCAAATTCTCAGATACTCGAATACACATTCTCAAGAATAGACTTTGAACAAAATATCTAGAGTTTAAACTTAATCTCCAACATCATTATTAGGCACGAGTACTATTAAGGACTTGCGTACTCAAGTACGGAGAGGCTCAAAAGGAATATCAACTCTATTATCACAATTCATGAGTACTCATTTTCTCCTATCACCCATAACTCGTTTACTATCATCAATACTTCTATCAAGACTGGAAAGCTGGATTACTCAAAAGGCTTGGAACATAGATCATTAGCACGATTCAATCAAAAAATCTTATCTGAGGATATTCATAATGAAGTACAATCTCCCTCGTCTATTAAAACTCACTTTGAGTTCACAGAACTATGCATAGTATAAAACTTAGGTCACATCTTATTTATCATAGGATTGGAAACTCTTGGATTCATGGGGTAAGATCAAGATTAATGAATGAATCCATCGTTTCTCATCATCAAAACTCAACATGAACAGGAATCAACATGATGTGCATGGAACTAGGCCATAGGTACGATAGTCATATACCAGAAGGGAATAGAATATCACCTTAACTAAAGGGTAAAGATCATATGAGATGGAAAAGAGTTGATATCTCATCTTGATTAGCCCATTACTATGGAAGACTAAAGATCTACTCTGATTTACCACTTCGTCATCTACCTCTTAGCTCTCAAGGTCTTCTCTCTAAATTTGGGTATTAATTTTCTCTACTAGGTTGTAAGCATATACCTCCACTCGGTCAAGGAATTACTACCAACAAGAATATATTAAACTCTTTTGTTATGCTATAGTCGCATATATAACACTAGCCACTCAAACGTTTTTCCATGATATCTCTCTTAGCTCCTTCCTATCTCTATGGAATTCTCTCTATATTTGCTATTCTTATGGTGTACATAACCACTTCCCACAACTCTTACAATCTAACCTCCTTTTTTTGCCTGCAGACTCATAACTCCTGTGCCCCCCCTCCCGCCCATAAACTCATTTGTATAAGACTTAGACTATCATGGAAAAATCATCATCATCTATCCATAAGCCCCAAATTGACTTAGCTACTTGTGACAACAAATATTACTTACATCAGCCTACACCATATCGACAACTCAAATAGACTATCTAGATTCTCATAGTAGTCATAACTTAGAGCTTCACATATTTGTACACAATCATAAGTAGATATCTCAAACCTCTTAAGCCTTCTCTTTTCTAGTGCTTCTCCATTAATTTACTATCTCCATCTAAGGGGTACCTCTACTCTACTCCAAGCACCACGTTCCTTGCCATTCAACATCTTAATTATTGAACACACACTACAATAAGACTGTTAGGTCAAATCTCCAACAAGGACTATCACTATCATCATGTGATCTCCCTCTTCACATTACTCCCTAAAATTCCAAGCTTAGGGATTATTGCTACCATCTGTATCACACACTTCCCTTGTATTGTACCAACCTATAACTACTAGGTAACAATTTAGGAATATAGGCCTACTAAAGTCTCATATCGAATATTCGATCCACATCCTCTCTTCATAACCAATGTACTATTTACCCATCTAGTGTACTTCACCTTATTATCTAGCTAAGTTCATCACTATATGAATCTTATGATACTCTCACGTCGAAATCAAAATCCTAGTTTAGGTCTATTACCTCAGAAGTACTTGATTTCCCATGCTGATATCATGTAGGGAAGAGTATGTGTTAGTATGTTTGAATGTACTAAGTATGTAGGATACAATGCAACAAGAGATAGGCATCATAATCAAAATGCATGGCAATAGGCAATAGGCAATAGGCAATATATAACAATATGACATGTATGATCGATGCTTAAGTAACTCATGCTTATGTAGGATATCATATATGTAAAAGAGGCTAGGCTAGATTTCCAAAGTACAAACCCTTTTGTAGGTTAATGATGATCTCACCCATCAACCCAGTGTGTGAGGTACAAACCCCTCAACTAGGTTGATGATGATCTCACCTATTACTCTAGTGTGTAAGGTACAAACCCCTCAACTAGGTTAGTGGCAATCTCACCTACCACCCTGGTATTTGAGATACTAACCCCTCAACTAGGTTACTCGGATCGGGCATGGTCTAATGCAACACTATATATAGAATATATCATATACATAAGCTCTTTTCATCATCATATAGTCATTCATTTCATATCTCATGCTTTGGACCTTCAATTCCTCAAGAAACTACAACCGGACATTTTATCAAAAACTTAGAGGGTGTGTAGTGTTAGTGTAAAACCATGCAATTCAAGAGTGAAATCATGCTAGTAGATCAATGTAAAAGCTTCAACAGATACTTAGTATTACCCTGAAGCAATAAACATCAAAACCCTTCACCAATCCGTTTAATAAATCTTAGGTTTATAGCTCAAAACATGGAAAACATTCACAATTTCATATGCTCAAACATAGTGTGTAGTGATTTTCGTAATAATCAAGACCCATGAATAAATCATCTTTAAATCATGCAATTTATGAGGAAAGGAAGCTTGGGCATCATGGGTGAAAGGAACCCATGAAAGAAACCCACATACCTTAGCTTTCGAGAAACTCTCGATAAAGATTGAAATGGAGACTTGGAGCTTGAAAGAAATCCTTAGATCCAGAAGAGGTTTTGGAACTTGAATCTTGAGAGAATTATTAGTCTAAGTGTTTGAGTGACTATTGGGGAATGTTTAGAATGATATGAGGGTGAAATAAGGCTAAGTATAGGTATTTTCACGTGTGGGAAGGCTTAGGCCCAAGACCAAAAGCCTTGGACTCGAAATAGAAAAATAACCAAAATAACACTAGGGTACGTCGCTCCTCATATGCGGATTTAACACTGGAAAGTGCAACTTTGAAGTTTCGAATTTTGCTACAGTTGCTCTAAAATTAGGGTTAGACCCATCTCCCACTCAATTTTGCCACCATCCCCTCCCCCCGAACAAGATATGAAGTTGGATTTTCAAAATCATGAACGATTTTTAGATATATAGAAATTATGATTTCGAGCACTTTAGAGGCACATTTTCGGGTACTTTTTGGGTTGTTTCAATATCTCCCCCTACGGAACATTCATCTCCAAATGTAAAAGAAACGTACATGACAAAGAGTAATCATGAACAAATCAACCCCAACAAGAATGCAACATTATATTTAAAACATCATTTTCAAAATCTCAATATAAGAGTAAAATCATCATAAATTTGTCAACTTAAGCATGAATGCATATGAATGACATAGGGGCTGAGACATAAGACTTAAAATCACATGAAGAACTTAGTCGTTATCTTAGGCTTGCTCAGAATGAATCAGGTACGAGTATCACTCCCATAAGACCGCTTTGGCTTCCTTTGAGACACCTTTGACTTGATGATCCTTTCAAGAGGGCCTTAATGAACACCACATACACATTAATAAACTTCTCAACTCATCCATCCAGCACCTCCACTGGGACTTTCCCTAAGCCAACTTATTCTCCATATTACCCACAATTTCAAAGAGTATTATAGCACTAGAGTCTCTAACACATCCCCTCAACCTAGAAGCATGACAAACCGGATAAACATACCCTTACCATAGGCAATTCCCAAACTTAGGCAACCTTACCAACCTTCCTCTACACTCTATAAGGACTCACAATTCTCAACTCAATTGTCAACCTTAAACACACCTAACCCACTTGGTACCATAACCACCATCTCCCCCTTGGGAGACAATCTCCACTCTATCATCTCCTCACCCAAAACTTCCAATTCTAATAAGGTGGAATCAAGGCCTTGCCTAATCTAGACCTCTTAACCCAAGAAGATTTGGAACCATCAAGAATTCTACACTGGTAAACTTCCCTCAACATAACTCCCAATCTGACCAACCGATGGACCTCAGTAGTCTCCTCTTTGCCACCATCAACAACACATATTAGGCTACCTAGAGCACAGACCGCAACATTAGCCTTATCGGGGAAAAATAATGCAAACTCATTCATAATCCTTAAGGAATTCTAACCACCTTCTTGCTATCCACAATGCACACCTATCATATTTAGCAAACAACCTCTCATCCTCCAAGACATGCAACACTACCCCCAAATGATTCACAAGCTCTAAACAAATCAATACCTCATTACTAGAGACTACCACAAATATATCAAGGTAGGTTTTAAGACCCTATTCAAGAAAACCACAAACACCACTGGTGCATAAGTCAACCAAACAACTCCACCAATATTCAAAATGCTCATTCCTAGTTCAAAAGGGCACTTAGGGATATCACCTACCCTCATCCACACTTGAGAACAAAAACCCGTACCTCAAATCAACCTTGGAGAAGTGACTAACCCATTAGAGTTGACAAATAGATCATCCATCTTTAACCATCATATTATAACCTTAAGGGTTCTACATTCATTGGAAGCATGTTATGCAAGTAGCCCAAACCACTCCAAGACCACCAATCCATCAAGCTAAGGTCAACCAAAGTCACAAGAGAAGACTCTATGCGACAAGAACATCGGGAAACCCTTATAGACCTCTACTAGCCATAATAGACTCATGTAATCATTCGGGACACACATATGAATCCTATTAGCACAAAGGAATCACACAAACTATGGTAAAAGCCCGCTAAGCCCAAGAAGCTCCTAATATCTGATTGAGTCAAAGGTCTAGGACAAACTCTAATCACCTTCGTTTTACTAAGGTCCACTTTAATACCAACACTCGGCACCGCATGACCTAAGCAGGCAACCTCTTGCAACCAAACTGCAACCTCTTGCAACCAAACTCACATTCCTACCCTCAATGACTCAAATGCACTACCTCATTAGGGAAATGAACCATCATATCATCACCAAAACCACCAAAAGCCTCTTAGAGTAGGGGCTAAAAGATCTTATTCATGAGACTTGTAAGAATAACTGGTGTACTAGTCAAACCAAAAGGTACTACCCCAAAACCAAAATATCAAAAAGGAACATTCAAGGCCTCATTTACCACCACCAACAATTCTATATAAACAAAACAACTTAGGTTCAACACTTCCAATCCCCACAAGATGATAAATGTAACCCCTTAGAGATTAATTATACCTTAAGACATAAGATAGACCTACTTCCCTTGCTACCACTTGACCACCTCACACTCAACGATAGGATCATTAGGGAGTCGAGATCTAACTCTACAGGTCCTACTATCCATAAAGACACAACATGCACATAACTATTCCATCCCTATAATGACATCAAAATCCGCCATACCAACTTCAACAAGCTACAAAGCGAGACCTAATGCAATACAAACATGGATGAACACCTATGAACCTCCTATCGATCAAATACTCAACAAAAGGATAGACATCAAAGGTCCACACAACAACTTAGGCACACAAGAAGCTCCGCTAGCAACAAAAAAGAATAGAGAAGAAATAGTGGCATACAGAGCCTACCAATGATGCACATCAAAGCCAAGGGAGCTTTAACTTACGGGTAATAGCATCGGGCATCTCATAGCCTCCTTGAGCCACTTTATCAACATGACCACCTCGATCCAAAAGTCGACCACCCTTACTCCCCCTTCGAACAAATGGATAATCCACTAACTTATGAACCACTTTACTACATCTAAAGAAAGCACTATTGTTCCTCCGACATGGGCCACCGTGGTTCTTCCCACACCCTCGACACTTGGGATTAGCCATCCCACCATCACCTCCTTTCGGTTGAGCAAGAGGACAACTACTAACTTCATGCACAAATCCACCACAACCCAAGCAAGCATTAGACTTCTTCAAAATTAGGCCACCATGGCCCTCCCCACACTTTCAGCATTTAGGCCTTTCCACCCCCTCATCACCTCTTTTACCCCTTTTATGCTTATGAGGACACTCCTTTATTGTATGACATCTTCCCACAACCATAACAAGCATTAGTACCTTTCAAGCATGGGCTATCATGGCCTCTACAACATTTTGGGCACCTAGCATAAGGAACTACACCACCTCTATCTCTCCCCTTGGAACTTTGGAACTTACCCTCAACATGGCCCCTCTTGGCCTCACTACCTCTTACCCCACTACTAGAAGTCTTGGGAGCACCCACTTGTTGATTGAGTTGAGTTGTCAATGTTATTACTTCATTGGCCATTATCCATATAGTATTACGAACCTCTGCATTCGACATATCACCATATTGAGTAGCTTGAGACATATCCTAAAATGTAACAGTTAGGGATTAGCAATAAGTCCTAGGGGACCTAACTCTATCACACGACATGGATCATGAAGAAGTGAAATATTTTCTAAAACGTCTCATAGCCTCCTATTCATAGTTGTGGTGCACAATACAACCATGAATAAGACTCTAATTGATGCAGTGTGTTGGACTTCGATGATCTAACAACCTAGTGCTCTCATACCAAGTTTTTCAAGACCTAAGCCTAGGGCCTAGACGTGACACAGCGAATAGGAAATACGAATGAACCCCAAACAATCCTCTTAACTTATCATTATACATCATTGGTCGTAAAAGCATATAAAAAACATAAAGAGTAAGAATAGGGGCAAAAGATACTAAAGGGAAAGCTTGCATAACATCATAATCAAGAGACAAGAGTCAAAGCTCATATCATAGATACATAATATATCCAACAAACACTTCTACTACATAGATAAGAGCGGAGGCCAATACAAAGCAACCGGGATCACCCTCATAGTCAAAATAAACATAAAGAAGAGTGTCTTAATACATAATAAGAGAAATATAGATAAACATTCACAGAATGGAGGAATCACCAACTAGCTTAAGTAGTACCAAACTAGCCACGTGGAGGAGGAGGATGATCAACTTAGGCTCCGGTTCCTACATGGTAATATCATGTAGGAAAGAGTATGCATTAGTACATTTGAATGTACTAAGTATATAGGATACAATGCAACAAGATATAGGCATCATAATCAAAATGCATAGCAATAACAATATGACATGTATGATCAATGCTTAAGTAACTCATGCTTATGTAGGATATCATATGTATAAAAGAGGCCAAGAGATATTTTCAAAGTACAAACCCCTTGGTAGGTTGATGACTAGAATAGAAGAGTCTGACGACTCTTTTTAGTTTGTCCAATAAATTTCTATAGATGCAAAGTAGTATGTTTCTTCTTTTTCTTTGTTTGGTAGAGATCTACTCCTATGCATAGTGTCTTGTTTGCATCTATCACTACTAGTCTTCTGTTTTTTACTTTGTAATCTTGTTTGGCTTGCCCGTAAAGTAAGTCATACTGATCTACAGAAAGTGAGCTGGCTGGGTCAGCCAATCAATAATTACCCAAATGGCATCATCTTGCCTCGTAGTCTTCGGCAATCCAGAGATAAAATCCTTGGTTATCTCATCCCTCTTCCACTGTGGTATCTAAACTGGGTGTAAGGACCCTGGTGTATGAGGTACAAACCCCTCAACTAGGTTGATGATGATCTCACTCGTCACCCTGGTGTGTGAGGTACAAACCCATCAACTAGGTTGATGATGATCTCACCCATCACCCTGGTGTGTGAGGTATAAACCCCTCAACTAGATTAGTGGAAATCTCACCTACCACCCTGGTGTTTGAGATACTAACCCCTCATCTAGGTTACCAGGATCGAGCATGATATAAGGCAATACTTTATATAGAATATATCATATACACAACCTCTTTTCATTATCATAAATTCATTCATATCACATCTCATGCTTCGGATCTTCAATTCCTCAAGAAACCACATCTGGACATTTTATCAAACACTTAGAGGGTATGTAGTGCTAGTGTAAAATAATGCAATTCAAGAGTAAAATCATGCTAGTAAATTCAATGTAAAAGCTTCAATAGATACTTGTTAACACCCTCAAGCAATAAACATCTAAACCCTTCACCAATCCTTTCAATAAATCTCAGATTTATAGCTCAAAACATGGTAAAACAATCACAATTTCATATGCTCAAACATAGTGTGTAGTGATTTTCATAATAATTAATACCTATGATCACCTTTAAATCATACAACTTGTAAGGAAAGGAATCTTGGGCATCATGGTTGAAAGGAACCCATGAAAGAAACCTACATACCTTATCTTTGGAGAAACTCTTGATGAAGATTGAAAATGGAGACTTGGAGCTTGAAGGAAATCTTAGATCCAGAAGAGGTTTTTGGGACTCTAATCTTGAGAGATTATTAGTCTAAGAGTTTAAGTGAGTATTGAGGAATGTTTAGGATGATATGAGGGTGAAATAAGGCTAAGTATAGGCATTTTCACGTGCGGGAAGGCTTAGCACCAAGATCCAAAGCCTTGGACCCAAAACAAAAAAATGACCAAAATAACATGCCCCAGATGCAAATTTAACACTGAAAATTGCAACTTTAAAATTTTGAATTTTGCTACCGTTGCTCTAAAATTTGGATTGAGCCCATTTTCCACTCAATTTTTCCCCCCAAACAAGAATGTGAAGTCGGATTTTCGAAAGAACAGATATATGGAAATTACAATTCCGGACAATTTTGAGCCATATTTCAGACACTTTTTGGGGTCATTTCATCATATCTCACTCTTCGGTGGCAACATTAAACTCTTTAGAGACGTAAATTTCTCTCTCATAGGTAACATCAGAAACACGTTTTGAAGAAAAAGGGTTTGGGTACCTCTAGAGCTAACTCGAATGCATGAGTCATATGAGTAATGGTGCACTCTTTCTAGTTACTCAACTTAGCACACTAGTTGGATTCTCTCAAGCCTGGTGCAGTCTTTTTACCATTTTGATTTCTTTATTGCATAGGATCTCATATGTAAGAGTGTGAACATTACTGCCTCTATCACCTTGTGAATGAGGTATAGTCGAAAGGTTTTGGAGCATCGCATGAATCATTGAAGATTTCTTAAGAAATTGCTCTATCGCATGATTCAGAATTTGAAATAAGGGAAACTTTTTCTAATGTCCTATAGCCTTCCTATTATGGATGTGGTGAGCTTCAGACCAATAATAAGGACTCTACTAGACACAGCTTCATAGACTCCCTAGGATACTTGAACTCTGTGCTTTGAAAACAAGTTTGTCATGCCCCGGAAGGGTACCCTAGACGTAACCGGCACTCAGAGACTATTACTAGTCCCAAGCGAAACACTTAACCTCATCATATTCATTCGATCAATAAATTCAAGACAATCAGCGGAAGACTAAGGAAAGTAATGGGAACATCTCATCTAGTCTCAAGATAATATCAATAAATAAAAGGGCTAGTAGAAAAAGTTGGCTCATCAAGTACTAACATCAACATTTGACTCTAGTCTATGAAGCCTTTATCACTATCAAGTGGAGCTAACGACAGACCAATGGCTACCTCAAAATAAAGTAAAGCTGATCAAATCTATCTCCAAAAGCAAGATAAAAATAAATGTAATGATTCTGCCTAAGTAGGGGAGGCTCACCAATCAGCTGAATGTCTAGATCCTCAACAATGCCCCTGTTGACGATCCCTAATCCATATATCTATATCATGAAATGACACAACATCGAGTGGCATCAGTACATGGAATATACGACATGTAAAATAGCTTAATAAAATAAAAATGGGTAGAATAATATAGAACAACATCAACTCAGAAAGATAACCAATCAAACTGTCAAATGTCTATCTAAAGCAAGAATAAAGAGTAGACAAGTGACCGATCAACCAACTCAACTCAACTCAATGAGACTCAACTCAACTCAACTCAATGAGACTCTACTAAACTCAGGGGAGCTAAACTCAATGAAACTTAACTCAACATCAGAGTACTATTAGTGTGGGACCTATCTAAAAGTTTTTCAAACCTACAAACATCACCTGTGAGTCGGTGATGATACAACGAAGTGATGTCATTGTGGCATCCGCCCAGTACCTTGCCGAGGTAAAAGGACGTGGCATCTGCGGATCCATAATAATATCAAGTCCTCTTTTGGGACTAAGGAAACATCATTTTTCACAGTCCAATCCTCTCCTATGCTGGCTAGGTAGTTATGAGTGCGAGGGGGACTTACTCTAACTCATTTTCATGCTCGATACTACTCCCAAGACTCAATATACTCATAAACATCAAGATTTCTCATTATTTAGTCTCTTTGGGACAAAGAACATCAACTCATCTCATCAACCTTCAACTCAATGGATTAAGAACATTCTTTTAATATTAAGTTCAACCTCTTTAAGACTCAAAAGATATTAATCTCGTCAACATCATCATCAACACACTCAATTCAGCACTAGAATGTAACATCCTCTAAAATTACCAAAATGCCCCTAAAATTTATCATTTGCATAATGCAAATTCCAAAGCTCCAATGAAAAATTTGACAGTGCATTTTGCAATCGATGCAGAGAATTGAGTGGGAAAAAATGGTCTCGACCCGAATTTAGAGTAATAGGGTCGAAAAATAATTTTCGCTAATTAATTTTCAGACAGTGTTAATGTGTTCCCCAGGCGCAACGCGCTAGGGATACGCATCTACACATTTTTTTTTAAGATTTCAATGGGAAGTTTAAATTTTGTACTGAAAAATTTTTGTAGAAAATATACTGGCTCGCGCCCCTAGTGCGTCGCAGACTAGTGTTAAAGTTGTGAAATTTTTTTTTAAATTTGTGAAGGGCCTTTTGGTCAATTCTCATCCTATTCTAAGTCTAGAAATGTATTTAAGAGGTCCTTTATTCGTACGAAGGGTTTTAAAACCCGTTCTTTTCCTAGTTCAAAGTGAGGGTTCTTGAGGAAGAAAGAAGAGAAAGTTGGGATATCAAGCTTCGAGGTCAAATTCTTGAAGAGGATTAATAGTTCTTCATCCCAGGTATGTAAGGCTAAACTAAAAGCATGGGATTGTCCTCTTATGTGTTCCATTGATGGTCTTAGGTTAGAATTGAAGGTTTCTTGAGTCTACACACTTGTTTTCTTGAAGTACTATCTTGAGTTAATTCTTGATTTAAATTTCTAGAATATTAATGAGTTTTCTATATATAATATTCTTGAAGTTGAGTAATAGTTTGGATATATATTCATGTATTCATTCACATGAACCCTAATTGAAGACTATGGTTATTTTTATGCTTTATTTTGAAAACTAAGATTTTATAGTCATATGAAGCATGTTAAATACTAATGATTTCTTGTGGAATATGTTATTGAGTTTTCATGAATATGACTTTTGAGCATGAAGAGTAATTGAGGGTGTGTTTGATGGTATACAGAGATTATTTTGAAACATGAGTATTATCTTTTTATTTGAAAATAATTGATATTCTAATGAGTTTAATAGGATTGAGCATTGAGTCTAAATGATATTTCTAGAACATAATGATGGTAATGTAAATATACTTTCATAATATTCATTAATAGATGATGGAGATAGATGAACATGAGTTTAAAGAAGATAGATTTGATAAATAATTATGCATGTTTTAGTCTTGGGAGCATTATTAAACACTGATTTGGTAAGGAGTATCACCTCAGAATTGTGTTTGCCAGCATAGGTTAGTCGTGCAACACGTTCTGGCGACTGTTGTCCCAATAGTTGGACAATTCTCATTGGATCCAAGTGAGAGATAGATAGACGGACTATGTTCTTTACCATGGAAAGTTTAAGATAGGTGTGGAAATGATGCCTATTCATTGTGCCTCACCTAACTTAAAGATGGTGCGATAGGACAAATATCGGCCAAGAGAAACTCCAAAGAAAAATTGATAGAGTATGAGAATTCTAACAGAATCATTCTTTCATTCCAAATTTATATCCAAAAGAGCATGATTTGCTTTAAACTTGCATATTTTACTGAAATGAGATGAGTTGATGTTATTCTTATACTATTCTACCTGTTTCGGTTTTATTCAGTTATTTTACATACCAGTTATTCCACCTATTGATGTCTTCCTCTGGTACTGCATCGTTTTATGATGTAGATATATGGGATAAAGATCATCAACAGGCGTATCATTGAGGATCATTGGACATTCAGCAGATTGGTGAACCTCCCTTACTTTGGAGGATTCATATATTATTTTTTATCTTGCTTTGGAGTTAGTTATTGATTAGCTTTTATTCTGATTGAGGTAGTCATGGGTCTGTCATTGGCACCACTTGATAGTGATAGAGGCTTCATAGACTAGAGTCAGATTGTTGATTGATAAACCTATGAGCTAGTTTCTTTTCTACTAGCCTTTGTCGTAGTATTATTTTGAGATTTGAAGAGATGAGCCCTTTTACTACCCTTTTGTTATTCTATAGAATGTATGAATAAATAAATGTGATGATAAGGCCAAGTGGTTCACTTGGGGACTAGCAATTGTCTCTGAGTGCCGGTTAGGTCTAGGGTACCCTTCGGAGCATGACAAACTTGGTATCAAAGCATGAGTTCAAGAGTCCTAGGGAGTCTATGAAGTTGTGTCTAGTAGAGTCCTTATTATTGGTGTGAAGAGCTCCACATCCATAATTGGGATGCTATAGGACATTTAGGAATTGTTTCCCTTTCTTCAGATTCTAAGTCTGTGCGATAAAGTCAAAGTCTATAAGAATTCTTTTCTAAATCATGCTTTACAGGTTTGCAGACTATGTCTTCTAAATGCACCATGGATATGAAGGATACCATCAGCACTGAGAAGCTTGAGCTTATTACTCAGCTTATCGTGCATAATCGATAGGTAGAAGAGGACAAGGAAAGTGAGATGGAGGAAGCTTAGGGTGAGAAGGGGAGTAGGTTCCACCCCTGCAGAAATCTTGGAAGTATATGCCACCACCGATGACTGCATCCATGTCCAATAGTAGATATAATCTGAGGCCAAGGATAAATCGGCCCTTTAAGACTCGGAACCCTTCAACCCAAGGAAGTGTGGGTCGAGGTCGTAAAGGAAAGATACCATGTAGAAGGTGTGGCAAACTTCATTTGGGGTGGTATCGATGGGGCATCAATGGCTGCTTCAAGTGTGGACAAGAGGGTCACTTTTAGAGGGATTGTCCGAAGTGGGCTAACCAAGCCCGACCCACTAGATCTACACCATCAGTCAGAGAAAATCAGAGAGATGCTACTCCTAGAGTAAGCGAGGCTATAGACCAGTTATGTGCCACTATAGTATCCCAGCTCATAGAAACACTCCGCGAGGTTGTGATAGGTATAAGTTGAATCTTTACTTGCTTTTGATATTATGCATGATAGAAGAGTTTATGTTTCCAAGAATTTTAATGTTGCCAACTAGGAGTGAGATCTGAGGTCATGCAAAACTATAAATAGAGTTGTTACCCCCTGAGCCAGGAAGATAATGAGGGAGAGAAGGAGACCGGGTAGTAAGAGTGGTGATTGATTGAGGCTAGTAGTTAGAGATATGTATCTATTAGGTAACAAGTGAGGGATGAGTCGATGGCCATCAGTTTGACGAATGAGTTGAAAGTACCCGATGATTGCCATGATGATATGAGGTATATAAAAAGAGAGAGAGAGTTAGTGTCAGTATGTGTTAGAGCATACCCAGACTAGAAGGAAGTGTGTGTTGATGTCTTGTAGTATCATACTATTGAGAGTGAAGTGTAAATCATGAATGGGGGGAGGGGGGAAAGAGTGCTTTTAATGTGATAGATCTAAATTAGGCTTATGATTGTATGTGGGAGTCCATGAGATTCATAGAGTTATAAGCTTAGCCAAATAAGGAGGTATAGTGAATGTGTGAGTGGTACTGAGTTGTGAGGAAGGGATGTGTTGATTGAATACTCATTATGAGATTTTGGTGGGATTATGTTCCCTAAATACTTCTCTAGTAGTTGTAAGTTAGTGTTAGAGAAGTAAGTGATAAAAACACATGCTAGTACTAGACCCTAAGCTTGAATTTTAAGGAGTAGTGTGAAAGAGGAGATAGTGTCATGAGAGTGATAGTCTTAGTTAGAGATTGTCTCTAAGAGACTTTCCATAGTGTATGGAAATGATAATTTGTAAGGAAAGTGATACTATGGGTAAGGTACAAGTGTCATTTAGGTGAGACTAGTGAAACGAGGATAGCTCGATAGATAAGAGGATACTTGAGATGTGTATCCATGAGTATGTAAAGATGTGTGAAGCTCTAAATCATGACTACTATAAGAATCTAGATAATATCTTTGGGTTCAATGGGAAATAAGTTGAGGTAGGCATTCTATGTCATCCCGAGCAACTAGGTTGATTGGGGGTTTATGGATAGATGATGAGGAGTTTTCCATTATAGTCTAAGTCTTATACATATGGGTTTATGAGAGCACAGAATTTAAGCGTTAGTAGGCAAAAGAAGATGTTAGATTGTAATGATTGTGGAAAGTGATTATGTACGTCATTAAAAGAAGCAAATAGAGAGAGAGAAAGAGAAAGAGCAAGAGAGAGAGTTCCATAGAGACATGAAAAAGCTAAGAGTGATATTGTTGAAAGGAGTCAGAGTGGCTAGTTATAGATATGCGACTATAGCATAACAGAAGATCTTATGATATTCCTATGGGTAGTTATTCCTTGACAGAATGGAGGTATGTGCTTATAGCCTAGTAGAGGAAATTGATTCTCAAATTTAGAGAGAGGACCTTGAGAGCTAAGGGGAGATGATGAAGTGGTACACCAAAGTAGATCTTGAGTTTGATAGAGATGGGTTGATCGAGATGAGACATCAGTTCTTCTCATATCATACATTCCTTATTCTTACATTGAGGTGATACTCTCTTCACGTTTGGTATATGACTGGCACGCCTATGGCCTAGTCTCATATACCACTTCTTCAGTGTTATTCGAGTTAGGAGGATGAAAAGCGAATGGAGTTATTCACTAATTTTGATCTTTCCCTGTGAATCCAAGAGTTTCCAGTCCTATGTTGAAGGAGATATGGCCTAAGTTTTACACTACCTATAGTTCTATGAGCTTAGAATGAGTCTTGATAGATGAGAGAGATTGTAATATATGAATGTTCTCAGATAAGATTTCTCGTTGAATCGTGCTAATGATCTTTTGTTCCAAGCTATTTGAGTAATCCACCTTTCCAGTCTTGGTAGAAGTATTGATGATAGTAGGTGAGTTATGGGTGATGGGAGAGAATGAGTGCTCCTGAATTATGATAATGGAGTTGAGTTCCTATCTTTGAGTTGATGTTCTTTCTGAACCTCTATGTATTTGAGCATGCAAGTCCTTGATAGTATTCGTTCCTAATAATGATATTAGGGGCAAAGTTTGAACTCTAGACATTGTTTTCTAAGTCACTCTTGAGAATGAGTATTTAAGTATCTGAGTCTTTGAGTTCTTGATAGTATTCATGCTTACCTTGCATGGAGAGGTAGTGATTTGAGGTTTCGCCAAGGGGGGAGATGATGAGTTCCTCCAGGTCCAAATTATGGAGCTAATAGTAGTAGACTGAGAGTGGAGGTAGATGAGAAGGAGCAAATGTAGTATTGTTGTGATATTAGTTTTAAACTTGTGTCATACAGGAATAGAGATAGGAAGAGGGAGAGAGATGAGACTCTATAATATGCAATAGATAGGTAAGTGTATGTGGGTGTGACTTTGAGTGAGAGTTCACTGAATGGTGGAGGTATAAGTGTTAAGTAGGCTTGAAGATTCTAAGACATAATTCAAGTGGTTAGAGTGATAGGCTTGAATGTGTGGTTGTTACTACATAAGTGTTGATGACAGATTTATATTGAAGACTTTGTGATGAGGGATTCTAGTAAGGATAGAGGGGCTGTGAAGAGTACTAGTGATCTTTTGATAAAAGCCCCTGTTGAAATTTAGAGTTGAGTATTGAGTATTAGCCTTGTAAGATATGATCATCTCGTGAATGAAACCTTGAGGCTTAGAAGTAGGTTTGAATGGAAGAGGAGGAGGTGGATAGATGGAAACTGGAGTAAGAGCTATAGGCTTAATTTGAGGCAGTAGAGTGCAATAAAAGGGAGTACGATTAAGACAAGGTGCTAATCTTGAGAGTTGAACATAGAGTCCTATGTATCAATGGTCCCATTCTCTATTAGAGTTAATGACTTCCTTCTTGAGTTCGAAGGACTGATTATCGAAGTGTTTAAGCAATTCGAATTGACTAAGTTATGATGTTCCATTCGTGCGTGATGGTGAAAATGTCTAAGAGAATATTTATACTCTTGATCAGAATTGATTTGTCTATTCTGAGTGAGTTGTGACTGTCCAGATTGGTTGATTGAGTATTGAGACGAGTCTTGATTGTTATTCGTGCCTGAAGATAAGAATATTGAAGGTAATGTCCTTACCCTTAACTAAGTTGATTGTCTTTTTGGAGTAGGTTGTCTATTCTTGAGTCTGGATAGGGAATGTTGATAGTGATGAGGATTCGAAAGTTCGATTGACTGATAAGAGTGTCAAGGTGGATTCTGAGTCTATTCATGCCTTGATAGATCTTTACTCATCAGTCGAAAACGAATGATCCCAAGGGGAAATGATGTAACACCCTATAAAATTACTAAAATACCCCTAAAATGTATCATGCGCATAATGTGTCTTCCAAAGCTCCAACGGAAAATCCGAGACAAAATTTGCAATCAGCGTGAAAAATCGAGTGGGAAAATAGTTTGGACCCGATTTTAGACCAACCAAGTCAAAAAATAATTTTCACTAATCAATTTTTGGACAGTGTTGATGCGCGCCCCAGGCGCGATGCATTAGGGACGTACACCTACACTTACTTTAATTTTAGATTTCGATGGTAAGTTTAAATTTCTTACGGAAGAAATTTTGCGGAAAATACACTAGTCCATGCCCCTGGCATGTCGTGAACTAGTGTAAAAGTTGTGAAATTTTTCTTTAAACTCGGGAAGGTCTTTTTGGTCAATTCACATCCTACTCTAAGTCTCAAAACATATTTAAGAGGTCATTTATTCGTATGAGGGTTTTAAAACCTATTTTTTTCCAAGTTCAAAGCGAGGGTTCTTGAGGGAGAAAGAAGAGAAAGTTAGGGATATCAAGCTTTGAGGTCAAATTTCTTAAGAGGATTAAAGTTCTTCATCCCAGGTATCTAAAGCTAAACTAAAAGCATGGGATTGTTCTCCCATGTGGTTCCATAGATGGTTTTATATGAGAATTGAAGATTTTTTGAGTCTACACACTTGTTTTTTTGAAGTACTATCTTGAGTTAATTCTTGATTTAAGTTTCTATAATATTGATGAGTTTCCTGTATATAATCTTCTTGAAGTTTGAGTTATTGTTTGGATATATGTTCATGTCTTCTTTTGCATGAACCCTAATTGAAGACTATAGTTGTTTTTATGCTTTAGTTTGAAAACTAAGATTTGATAGTCATACGAAGCAAGTTAAATACTGATGATTTCTTGTGGCATATGTTATTGAGTTTTCATGAATATTACTTTTGAGCATGACCAATAATTTGAGGGAGAGTTTTGATGGTATACAGAAATTATTTTGAAGCATGATTATTATCTTTTTATTTGAAAACAATTGATATTCTAATGAGTTTAATGGGATTGAGCATTGAGTCTAAATGATATTTCGAGTACATAATGATGGTAATGGAAATATACTTTTCATAATAGTTCATTGATAGATGATAGAGATAGATGACAAGAGTTTAGAGAAGATAGATTTGATAAATAATTGTGCATGTTTTAGTCTTGGGAGCGTTATTGAACATTGTGTTGGGTGAGGAGTGTCACCTCAGAACTGCGTTTGCCAAAGTAGGTTAGTCGTGCAGCATGTTCTGGCGACTTTCGTCCCAATAGTTGGACAATTCTGATTGGATCCAAGTGAGAGAGAGACAGAAAGACTACGTTCTTTACCATGACAAGTTTAGGACGGGTTTGGAAATGATGCCTATTCGTTGTTCTCCACAAGGTGGCGCGATAGGACAGATGTCGATTAAGAGAAACTCCCAAGCAACATTGATAGAGTATGAGAATTCTAATAGAATCATTCTTTCTTTCTAAATGTATATCTGAAAGAGCATGATTTATTTTAAACTTGCATATTTTACTGAATTGAGATGAGTTGAGTCTTTTGAGTTGAGTTGATGCTATTCCCATATTATTCTACTTGTTTTGGTTTCATTCAGCTATTTTACATGCCACTACATTCTACGTACTGATGTACCCCACTAGGACTGCATCATTTTATGATGTAGATATACGAGATTGAGATCATCAGCAGGCGCATCGTTGAGGATCATTGGACGTTCAACGAATTGGTGAGCCTCCCTTACTTCGGAGGATTTATATATTATTTTTCATCTTGCTTTAGAGTTAGTTATTGATTAGCTTTTGTTCTGATTAAGGTATACATGGGTCTGTCATTAGTACCACTTGATAATGATAGAGGCTTCATAGACTAGAGTCAGATTGTTGATTGATAAACCTATGAGCTAGTTTCTTTTCTACTAGCCTTTGTCATGGTATTATTTTGAGATTTGAAAAAATGAGCCCTTTTACTACACTTTTTTTCTTCCGCTGATTTGTAGAATGTACGAATGAATTAATGTGATGATGAGGCCAGGTGGTTCGCTGAGGGACTAACAATAGTCTCTGATGCCAGTTACGTCTAGGGTACCCTCCCGGAGCGTGACACAGAACCACATCAACAAACACATTTGTATCATCAAGGCTCTAGACTCATCTCCTAAGTTCATTCTTGCATGCTTTCAAAAGTTAACATATAGGGTTTATACAATATCTTATGAAAAGTATTTAATTCAAGAAAACAAGTTTATGATGATGATCAATGTATAAAAATACAGGTACATAATATAGTTTTCAAGAATTTAATCAAGATAATACTTCAAGAATCATATATGGGGACTCATGGACTCTCTATTCAACTATGACCATCTATGGGGCACATGGTAAAATAATTCCATACTTTTAGTTTAGCCTTACATACCTGAAATTTAGCCTTACATACCTTAAAAGTTGATATTACAATCGAAGTTTGATGAATACTAGCTTTCTTGGAGAAAACCCTCGATCTCGGTAGTTCTTTTAGAGTGTAACAACTTGGAAAGATATTGTTTGAAGGGCTTCTCCTAGATTCTTAAATTTTTTACTTAGAATATTTAGAGTTCTTGATGAAAAACCCTACATTCTTGAAAAAGAAGAATCAAGAAATCCTTTATTGGGATTCTTGAATTCATCTTCATGAAACCCTAGATTATAATTTAAGATTCTATTAGAGATTCATGAATAGATGAAGAAGTTTGGATTGTGTAGATTAAAATTCATAAAGAATAACTTACCTTGAGGATGAATCTTAAAAGCTTATCCTAACTTGATGAATCTTGAGTGTTTATATTTAGGAGTGAAGGAAAGGGTTTGTAATTATGAAAACTAACGTTTTATGTGTTTTGGGACCTTAAATAGACCCCAAAGTCTTTAGGATGAAATTACCCACAAAATAAAAAGAAAAAATGTCATTAGCTTATCTAGTAAGGGTCCGTATTAGGTCCTGACACGCTGTCATGGAGCTTCAGACAGCTATACACGTCTTCACTAAAATGATCATAACTTTCTACTTCGAACTCCGACTAAAGAGAAATTAGATGTGTTCGAAATCTAATTCAAATATGTTCAATTTGATATATTATAGGTCACCTTACACATTGTACTTTAAGAGATATGGTCATTCGAAGTTGACTCTTTTATTTACTCATACGAAAACTTAGTTGGTAGAGATTCTTTAGACTTGGCTTGATGTACAAGATCTTTTATACTCATAATACCCCCCCCCCCCATGAAATGACAGAAAATTCACCTCAGAAATTTCATAGGTCCGCGATGCGTCTCGGGAACGAACCAGTGTATTTTTTTTCAAAAATCCTCCAAACGAGTCTTTTCAAATCCCGTTGAACAATTAAAAAAATAAAGTGTAAGTCTATGTTTAGGATGCATCGCGGCCCTGATGCACACAAACATTGTCTCAGCTTTCAGATCAAAAAATTATTTTTCAATTCGGTTGCTATAAAATTCAAACGAGGCCATTTTTCCATTCAATTTTTCATCCTGATTGCAAATTCGATCTTGAATTTGGAAATGGAGCGTGGAAAAACGTGTTATGTGCATATAACTCCTCTAAGGGTATTTTGATAATTTTATCAGGTGTTACAAGCAGTCAGTTGTTGTTCTTATTTTTAGTTTTATAATACCAATTGTATTATATTTTTTAGTAAAAGTTCAAGAATCTTAGCTTTACGGTCAATGAGTTGGATGCTCTTCATCTCAAAGAGCTTGCTAGGTCAAATGTCAGTAGTATTTGTGATGAAAAATCGGTCAGTGGACTGGAGGGTCATGATGAATAATCTCATCCCAATATTGTTCCTGATAATGCTCAAGAGTTTGACATTGCCAAAAATGTTAAAGTTTTTGATAAGATTGAAACAGAAGTTATGTTGGTATGCATTATTTATTTTGGTTCTTTGTTATATCCTTATTTTATTGCTTAAATTTTTTTTTATTGTTTAGGTTCGTAAACAACTTTCAACCGTAGAGTCTGAGATTGATGCACAATTTGCTGAAATGAGGATTTTCGTTAGTGAATCTATTAAAAATCTTCTGCTTGAGTTAAGGAAGCAGCAAAATTCTTATTCTAGAAATGAGAATCCATTGACACCAAAGGTATGATTTAATTTTGATGTAATTGTTACTTAATAATAAATCACATTCTTTTTATATAAATTCTTGTTAGTATTGTTATTCTTCCATTATTTAATATACACCGTCTCCATCTTGGTATTTAGGAGGTTGTTCATAGGGAATCTACTATAGTGAATAATGCATCCGACAAGACTACTGTGGTAGTCATTTTTCATCATCCCCTGTGGTTAGTTGTTTTATCAATGTCTTTACAGTTGATTCCTTATTGGTAATAAAGATGGTGAAATTGTTGATATATAGTTTGGGTCACAGTTGATTTTACAGTTGATATATGTTGACATGTGGATTTTGTAGTTGGTTTCTTTGTTGATATATAGATTGGTTCACAGATGTCATGTTGGTTTTGATGTTGGTTTCTATTATGTTTTTTGCACCAATTTTTTTTTTTACAACTTTGATTTCGTTTTTGGTGTTCTTTTTTTTTAGTACTAGATTGGTTGAAAGTGTTCAACAATTTTAGGGTCTCTTTTAGAGTTATTTCCAACTGTTAGCATTTATATTGGTTCACAATTGGTGTCTGTGTTGATATCTGTTGATTAAGATGGTTTTATAGTTGATTTCTCAGTTGATGGTTACATTGGTTCACATGTGTCATGTTGGTTTTAATACTGGTTCCTGTTCTTTTATGTTTTATCTATTTCTTTTTTACAATTATGATTTTCTTTTTGGTGTTCTATTTTTGTAAGTAGACTTGTTAGATCTTGTGTCCAGTAATTTTAGGGCCTCCCTTGAAGTTAATTCTTTATGAATAGAAGAGATGGTCAAACAGTTGATATATACATTGGTTCGCAATGTGGGTTATATGTTGATATATGTTTATATAAAGATTGATTTCATAGTTGGTTTCTCAATTGATGATTATATTTGTTCATAAGTGTCATATTGTGTTTAATTGATTTCTTCTTGGTGAAATAATTGATATATTGATTGCTCTCATCTCTATCTTTTTTTACAAGTATGATATATTTTTTTGTATTCTTTTTTTGGTATTGGATTGGTAGAAAGTATCCAATAATTTTATGGTCTACTTTAGAGTTAATTCCTTGTTGATAGAACATATGGTGAAACTGTTGGTATATATATTAATTCACAATTGGTATCTGTGTTGATATCTGTTGTTATACAAATTGGTTTTATAGTTGATTTCTCAGTTGATGGTTACATTGGTTCACAACTGTCATGTTGATTTTAATGTTGGTTCCTGTTCTTTTTTTTGTCTATGTTTTTTTTTTTTACAATTATGTTTCTTTTTTGGTGTTCTATTTTTAGTTAATAGACTTGATAGATCTTGTGTTCAGTAATTTTAAGGTCTCTCTTAGAGTTAATTCTTTGTTGATAGAAGAGATGGTCAAACAGTTGATATATACACTGGTTCACAAATTGGCTTATGTGTTGATATATGTTGATATAAAGATTGGTTTAATAGTTGGTTTCTCAGTTGATGGTTGCATTGGCTCACGGGTGTCAGGATGGGTTTAATTAGTTTCTTCTTTGATATTTGATATGGTGAAACAATTGATTCCTTTAGGGTTTCGTTTAGAGTTAATTCCTTGTTGATAGAACATATGGCGAAAATGTTGGTATATATATTAGTTCACAATTGGTGTCTGTGTTGATATCTATTGATATAAAGATTGGTTTTATAGTTGATTTCTCAACTGATGGTTACATTGGTTCACAGGTGTCATGTTGGTTTTAATATTGGTTCTTGTTCTTTTTTTGTTGTTGTTGTTATTTATATTTTTTTTTTTACAATTATGATTTTTTTTGGTGTTCTATTTTTTTATTAGAAGACTTGTTAGTTTTTGTGTTCAGTGATTTTAGGATCTTTCTTACAGTTGATATATACATTGGTTCACAATTTGGGTTATATATTGATATATGTTGATATAAAGATTGGTTTCATAGTTGGTTTCTCAGTTGATGGTTACACAGATGTCATGTTGGGTTTAATTGGTTTCTTCCTTGATTTTTTATATGGTGAAATAGCTGATATATTGATTGCTCTCATCTTTAATTTTTTTTTACAACTATGATAATTTTTTGATGTTCTTTTGGGTTAACAGTGTTGATCACTGTTGATTCATTTTTTGGTGTTCTTTACACTTAATTCCTTTTTTGATACAAGAGATTGTGAAACTGTTGGTTTTATAGATTGTGTCATACCCCAGGAGGGGACCCAAGATGTGGCCGGTACCCAGTGATTATTGCTAGTCCCCAGGTGAACCACTTGACCTCATTATATTCATTCATCTATGCATACTACTAATCAGCGAAAGACAAAGGGAAAGTAAATGGACACATCTATCTAATCTCAAATAATAATATAAATGAAAGGCTAGTAGAAAGAACTAGCTCACAAACTTAACAATCAACATTCGACTCTAGTCTATGAAGCCTCTATCACTATTAGATGGTGCCAATGATAGACTCATGGCTACCTCAACTAAAATAAAGCTAAGTAAGTCTAACTCTAAAATAAGATAAAAAAATAAAAGTAATGAATCTTTTGAAGTAGGGGAAGCTCACCAATAAGCTGAACGTCCAAGATCCTGAACGATGCACCTGTTGATGATCTCTAATCCCTGTTTCTGCATCATAAATGATACATGACCGAATGGCATCAGTATATGGAATGTACGGTATGTAAAATGGTTGAATGAAACCGAAACATGTAGAATAATATAGAATCAATAATTAACTCAGAATAATAGCAATCAACATGTCAAGCGTATATCTAAAGCAAGAATAAAGAGTAGACAAATAACTCATCTAATTCACCAAATCTCATCAATCAAATCAGACTCATTTCAACTCATTTCATCTCATCCCATCTCATCTCGACTCAGAGTACTCAAGGTGGAAACTTTATGGGAGTTTCTCTTATCCAACAACAATCATTTATGATCCAGTGATTGTAGAACAATCATGTTGATATTGCCACAACCATTCTGTACTTGCCAGGTAGGGAATGAATCGAATCCACTAGGGACGACAAGTAAATCGAACAAGTTCTCTATTTTTTCGGGGACTCTATCAAGAGGGAACCATGATGTAATATGATGATTCAAATCCTCACCTATGCTTAGCTATGTAGTTTGACCAGTGCAAGTTGGACTAACTCTTACGCTTTCGGTGCTCGATACTCCTCCAAAGACTCAATGCTCATAAGACAACTCATCCAATCAAATCATCTCAATTAACTCATCTCAAATCATCCTCATGTAGGCACTTCGTCATTTAATCAGTTTCATAGGGACTCTCATAATCTCATCAATCAACATATCATTCAATAACTCAAGGCTTAGAACTATCATTAGGTAACAATCAAATAGAAAAATCATTAGAGTTTATTTATAAGGACTCATAAGACTATCAACCTATATCAACTCATCATCTTATCACACTCACATCATAATCACAATCGACATTCTCAATTCAAGGCTCTAGACTCAATTCCTAGGTTCATTCATACGTGCTTTCAAAATTCAACATATAGGGTTATACAATATCACATTAAAAGTATTCAATTCAAGAAAGCAAGTTTATGATGATCATCAACATATGAAAAAACACATGTAAATAATATAATTTGCAAGAAAAATTTCAAGAAACAATTCAAGAATCATGTATGTAGACTCACTAGGCTTTTAACTCTTCTATGACCATCTATGGGGCACATGATAAAACAATCTCATGCTTTTAGTTTAGCCTTACATACCTGGGACGAAGCTTTGGCAATCAATATCTCAAGAATCCTCATTGATTTCTTCAATCTTATGCTCCCTTTCTCTTCTTTCAAGCCTTAGTCTCTTTCAAGGACCTAGAATGGCTTAAGAATGGGGTTTTAAACACTATTACGCATCAAAATGACCTATTTTGATCGTGTTTTGAGTTGTGGAGGGGTTGGAAGCGGAATGCCCCTCAATTTAAAAGGAAAGTTTCACTCAGAAAATGCCCAGTTTGCATCCTGAACTGCACGTGCACATGTATAATTTTTTTTGAAAATTTTTCGATCGAGTTTTTCCATTCCCGTCAATTTTTTTTTTAAAAAAATATAAGGCATGTTTGTGTCCCAGGCGCATCGCGCCTTGAGAGCACACAGCCACTGGAAATCATTTTGGATCAAAAAATTATTTTTCTATTCGATGGCTCTAAGATTTGAACCTGACCATTTTTGCACTCAAGTTTCTATGTTGATTGCATATCCAATCTTGGATTTGCAAATAGAGCATGGAAGATGCGTTACACACACATTTCTATTCCAGGGGTATTTCGATAATTTCATTGGGTGTTACATCTTCTCTCCCTTGAGATCATTCATCCTTGAATGATGAGTAAAGGTGAATATCGAGGCACGGATAGACTCAAACTCATCTCAGCATTCACATCTATCAATCAAGATCTCGACTCTTTCCCAATCATCAATCAACTCTATTCGAACTCAAGAATAGACAATCAACTCAAGAAAAGACAATCAATTTAGTTAAGGGAAAGGGAATTACCTTCAACATTCTCATCATTTATCACAAATAGGTGCGGATATTTTGATTTCGTCTCTTCCTCAGTTTCCCATGTGGCTTCCTCAACGAATTGATTCCTCCATAGGACTTTGACTGATGTTATCTCCTTAGTTCTCAATTTGCGAATCTGACGATCAATGATGTTGACCAGAACTTCTTCGTAGATCAAGCTATCCTTTACTTCAATACTCTCCACCGGGATCACCAAGTTGGGTTCTCCCAAACATTTCTTCAACATCGACACGTGGAATACTGGATGGATTCTGTCTAGCTTGGAAGGCAACTCTAACTCATAAGCAACCTTCCCAATCCTCTTCACAATTTGATAAGGCAACTCTAACTCATAAGTAACCTTCCCAATCCTCTTCACAATTTGATAAGGCCCAATATAATATGGACTCAATTTACCCTTCTTCCCAAATCTCATGAAAACTTTCATAGGTGACACTCTCAAGTATACCCAATCGTTTACCTCAAACTCCAAATCTCTCATCCTCACGTTGGTGTAGGATTTTTAGCAACTCTGTGCAGTTTTCAACCTCTATTTAATGACATTAACCTTCTTCATTAACTGATAGATAAGATCAGACCCAATCAACTCCGCTTCTCCAACCTCGAACCACCCAATCGGTGATCTACATCTCCTCCCATATAAGGCTTCATAGGGAGCCATCTGAATGCTTGCATGATAAATATTGTTATATGCAAATTCAATCAATGGCAAGTGATCATCCCAATTTCCCTTGAATTCAAGAACACAGGCTCTCAACCTATCTTCTAATGTCTGAATGGTACGCCCTACTTGACCATCTGTTTATGGATGAAAGGTTGTGCTCAAATTCACTTTGGTACCCAATCCTTTTTGGAACGATCTCCAAAATTGGAAGGTGAATTGAGCTCCTTTGTCCGAGATAATAGACAAGCAAACTCCATGTAACCTGTCTTGGATGTACAACTTAGCATCCTTCTCCACAGTATTAGTTGTGTTAACTGCTAGGAAGTGAGCCGATTTGGTCATCCTATCCACAATCACCCATATCAAATCATGTTGCTTTTGAAACCTAGGTAGACCAGTAATGAAGTTCATATTGATCATATGCCACTTTTACTTAGGAATCTCAAAGTTTTGAGCCAATCCACATGGCTTTTTATGCTAAACTTTCACTTGCTGACAATTTGGGCACTTTGAAATGAACTCATTAATGTCCCTCTTTATTCCACTCCACCAATAGACTTTTTTCAAGTTGTGATACATTTTGGTAGAGATAGGATGAATGGAGTACCTAGTGTTGTGAGCTTAAGCCATGATTCTACCTCGAATATCATCAACATCTAGAACGCACAATCTACTATGGTATCTCGATACCCCTTCTTCCCCTTTGGAGAAGACCATTATTTTCTATTTGTGGACAGCTTCCATTAAGTGGAGTATGATAGGATCTCGATCTTGTTTTTCTTTCACCTTTGCCATCAAAGATGAAGCAGACCCATTCTAAATATTACCTCACCATTCTTCTCAAGTTGAACTCCCAATTATGGTAATCGGTGCACTTCTTTAGCTAGTTCCTTCTTTCCTTCCTCAATATGAGTTGTGCTACCTATTGACAACCTGCTAAGAGCGTCAAAAACAGTGTTAGATTTACCTGGATGGTAGAGAATTCTCATGTCATAATCCTTGAGCAACCCCAACCATCTTTTCTATCGCAAGTTGAGCTCTTTCTGACTGAAGACATATTGCAAGCTCTTGTGGTCGGTGAACACATCTACATGCACTCCATTTAAGTAGCGGTGCCAGATTTTAAGTGCAAACATCACCGCTGCCAACTCAATATCATGGTTAGATTGTTCCTCTCATGGATCTTAAGTTGTCTGGAAGCATAGGCTATCACCTTCCCTCTATGCATCAGCATGCATCCCAATTTAACTCTCGAAGCATCACAATAGATTACAAAATCTTTAGTCCCATCGGGCAAGGTTAAAACGGATGCAGTATTCAGTCTAGTCTTCAACTCTTGGAAACTCTTCTCACATTCGTCTAACCCAGTAAACTTGACCTTTTTCTAAGTCAATTTAATCAATGCTGAGTATAGGGAAGAAATTCCTTCTCTGTGCTAGTAGCCTGCCAACCCCAAGAAACTTCTTATCTCAGTTGGAAAGGTCGGTCAGGGCCAATTCTTGACCGCTTCAATCTTTTGAATATCTACTCGAATACCATCACCAGAGACGATATGTCCTAGGAAAGCATGGACTTAAGCCAGAATTGACATTTTGAGAATTTCACATACAACTTATGGCCCTTAAGTGTTTGGATAACAATTCTAAGGTGGTTTGCATACTCCTCTTCATCTTTTGAATACACCAAAATGTCATCAATGAACACAATCACAAACATATAAAGATACTATTTGAACACCTATTCATCAAGACCACGAAGGCTGTAGGTGCATTCATAAACTCAAAGGACATGACCAAGAACTCAAAATGGATATGTCTCGTCCAAAGGTTGTTTTTTGGAATGTCACATTCTCTCACTTTCAACTGATGGTAGCCAGATCTGAGGTCTATCTTTGAGAAATAAGAGGCATCCTGAAGTTGGTCAAACAAATCATCTACCCGTGGGAGAGGATACTTATACTTCATGGTGATCTTGTTCAGTTGCCTATAATGAATACATATTTTGAGAGACTCATTTTCATTCGCACGAATAAGACAGGGATACCCCAAGAAGAAACACTCAGCCTTATGAAGCCCTTCTATAACAAATCTTTCAATTATTCTTTCAACTGTTTCAACTCAATGGGACCCATCCTATAAGGTGGAATTACGATAGGCTGGGTATTAGGAACAACATCAATCCCAAAATTGATCTCCCTATCAAAGGGACTCCAGGCAGATCCTCAGGAAACACTTCCGGAAACTCATTCACAATTGGGACACTGACTCAAGAGTAGGAGGCTCAACGTCATCAGATTTAACTCTCACAAGGTAGTAAATACAACCCTTAGTAATCATCTTTCTTGCTCTAAGATATTAGATAAACTTTCCTTTAGGTGCTATGGAATCACCCTTCCACTCTAGAACCGGTTCATTCGGAAATTAGAACTTAACGGTTAGGGTTCTATAGTCAACAAAGGCATAACAGGCGTGGAGCCAATCAATGCCAAGGATCAAATCAAATTAGTCATACCTAACTCAATTAGATCAATGATAGTATCCCTATGATGGATGGACACTATACAAGCTCTATAGACTCTCTCGGCCCGAATCGACTCACCCACGGGAGTAGAAATATCAAATGGTTCAAGAAGACTCTCAGGGGTTCTATCAAATCTACTAGCCACATAAGGAGTTACAAAAGATAATGTGGCACCAAGATCCATTAACATATAACAATCAATAGAAACGACTCTAATCATACCTATCACAACATCAAGGGAGTTCTCCTAATCATGTCGACTACCCATAGCGTACAAACAGTTTGTAGCTCTACTTGCAGTTGATGTAATATCTCTCTAATTTCCCTTAGTAGGTAGGCTGGTGCAGAAAATTGAGCCCAGTCTGCCCACAATGGACAATCTCTCTAATAGTGACCTTCTTGGCCACACTTGTCCATACATCACTCCTCTCGCGATTTTTACCCATGTGTAACTTTCCGCATGTACCACTTGGTGGTTTAACTCGTGAACCTTGAGCAACACTAGCTTATGACTGAGACCCACAGGCTCCAACATTTTGGGATCTCTGATCATTTCTGACTCTAGGCGCAGGTGCACTAGTAGATGATGGTGCTGGAAATCGATTACCATTGCCTTTTTTCCTAACCTCCTAGCTGGATGTTTTAGCTTTCTTGCTTCTAAACTCCTCTTTATCATGTTGCGTCTCCTTATCAGCTTTTTCTACAAAGTTCATTAGTCACCTAATGTCCATGTCACTCACAAGAATTGCTCTCCTCCCATCTCTCTTTGGCCCTCTATTTAACTCATAAACATGCATTCTCATACTCCCTCTTATATCAGCAACTATGTCCAGAGCATAGCAAGATAATTGTGTAAACTTCATCTCATACTCTTGAACGGTCATAAAGCCCTGCTTCAAGTTCAACAGTGCTCTTGCCTTTGTCTTTTTTCACTCAGGAAATAGCACCCTAAGAAAGCTTTCTCGAACATAGCCCAAGTCAGCACGGGGCATCCTCTCTTCTACCCTTCCTCCATTGATCATACCAAAGTCTAGCCACACCCTTGAGTTGGTGAGCAGGCAGTTCCACTCTGTAAGCATCAGCCACTACATCACTTGGAACACTTTCTGAAGCTCCTCCACATAGTTCTCAGGATTCTCAGTGGATGTAGACCTTATGAACTCAGGAAGATTCATTATCAAGAATTCCCAGACTCTAGAAGTGTCATAGGCATCCTATCAACTCGTTCTTTATCTCGCAGCAGGTGTTGTGACAGCCTGGGCTAGATTTGAATAGCCTAATGTAGCTCAGCATTAGAGACCTCATCTTGTGAGGGCTCCGCAACAAGCACAATTTGTTCCATGGGCTCCTCATGTCCTTGAGGCTCAGGTGGGTTGACATTCTATCTGGCGGGACATCTTTTACCTCTGACGGCTCTTCTAGGGGCATGATCACAATTCTGCATTGCGTAAAGCATGAATTAAAAGAGAACTTTCATAGAGCATAACTTTATAACACTATTTAGAACATAAATGAAGGGAAAAAATTTCTAATGTCCTATAGTCACCTGCTCATCAAGTGTGGTCGACAACATACCCTTAAATAATACTCTACTAGACACAGGTTCATAGACTCTCTAGGACACTTGAACTCGTGCTCTGATACCAAGTTTGTCACGCCCTAGGAGAGGATCCAAGACATGGCCAGTACCCAGAGATTATTGCTAGTCCCTAAGTGAACCACTTGGCCTCATCACATTCATTCATCTATGCATTCTACTAATCAGCGAAAGACAAAGGGGAAGTAAATAGGCACATCTATCTAATCTCAAATAACAATATAAATGAAAGGCTAGTAGAAAGAACTAGCTCACAATCTTAAGAATCATTTCAACTTTAGTCTATGAAGCCTCTATCACTACTAGGTGGTGCCACTGATTGACTCATGACTACTTCAATCAAAATAAATCCAAGGAAATGTAACTCTAAAGCAAGATGAAAATAAAAGTAATGAATCTTTTAAAGTAAGGGAGGCTCACCAATTAGCTGAACGTCCAAGATCCTCAACAATGCTCCTATTGATGATCTTAATTCCCTATATTTGCATCATAAAATGATGCAGGACTGAATGGCGTCGGTATATGGAATGTATGGTATGTAAAATAGCTGAATTAAACTGAAATAGGTAGAATAATATAGAATCAGCAATCCACTCAGAATAACAGCAACCAACATGTCAAGTGTCTATCTAAAGCAAGAATAAAGAGTAAACAAATGACCCATCTAACTCATCAAACATCATCAATCAAATCAGACTCATCTCAGAGGGACTCATCTCAACTTATCTCGACTCATTGTACTCAAGGTGGGAACTTTCTGGGAGTTTCTCTTATCCGATCATAATTATTTATGAGTCAGTGATTATACAACAATTACACTGATATTGCCACAGCTATTCCATATTTTCCAGGTAGGGAACAAATCGAATCTATTAGAGACCACCAACAAATCAAACACGTCCTCTATTATTTCATGGACTCTTTCAAGAGGGAACCACGATGTAGTATGATGGTCGAAATTATCACCTATGCTTGGCTACGTGGTTTGACGAGTGTGAGTTGGACTAACGCTTACTTTTTTGGTGCTCGATACTCCTCTCAAGACTCAATGCTCATAAGATAATCCATCCAACCAAATCATCTCAAATTAGCCTCATGGACACATTTCATCACTCAATCAGTTTCATAGGGACTCTCATCGTCTCATCAATCAACATCTCAATCAATAACGGAAGGTTTAGAACAATCATTAGGGAACAATTGAATAGACAAAATTATTAGAATTCATTTATGAGGACTCATAAGACTATCAACCTCTATCAACTCATCATCTCATCAAACTCACATCATAATCACAATCGACATTCTCAATTCAAGGATCTAGACTCAATCCCTAGGTTCATTCATGCATGCTTTCAAAATTTAATATATAGGGTTTATACAATATCTGAAAATACATGTAAATAATATAATTTTCAAGAAAATTTTCAAGAAACAATTCAAGAATCATGTATTTAGACTCACTAGACTTTCAACTCTTCTATGACCATCTAAGGGGCACATGAGAGAACAATCTCATGCTTTTAGTTTATCCTTACATACATGGAACGAAGATTTGGCAATCAATCTCTCAAGAATCCTCCTTGAATTCTTCAATCTTACGCTCCCTTTTTTTTCAAGTCCTATTCTCTTTCAAGGACTTAGAATGGCTTAGGAGTGGGGGTTTAGACCCTTTTACGCATCAAAACAACCTATTTTTATCATGTTTCAAGTTGAGGAGGGGTTGAAAGTTTACCAGAATGCCCCTCAATTTAAAACGAAAAGTTTTACTCAAAAACGCGGACTGGGCACACACATGTATAATTTTTTTTTCAAAAATTTTTTGAACGAGTTTTTCTAATTCAGTCAAAAAAATAAAAATATATATAAGGCATGTTTGCATCCCAGGCAGTCGCGCCTTTGGCGTGCACAGTCACTGAAAATCAATTTGGATCAAAAAATTATTTTTCGATTCGATGGCTCTAAAATTCAAACAAGATCATTTTTCCACTCAATTTTTCATGTTGATTGCATATTCGTTCTCGAATTCACAAATGGAGCCTAGGAAGACGCATTACGCACACATCTCTATTCTAGGAATATTTTGGTGATTTCACCGGGTATTACAGATTGGTTCATAAATGGTTTGTCTGTTGCCCCATGTTAATTTATAGATTCGCTCATAGATGATTTCTATGTTGACATATAGATTGGTTCAAAGGCGTCATGTTGTTCTTAATGTTGGTTTCTGTTATGATGTTTCGGTCTTTATGTTGTTCACTTCTCTTTTTTGGTCATTCAATGATATTTTACTTTTTGTATTGTTTACTGATTATGTACTTATAACTACATTTTGGTGTTTAGGAGGTTGTTCATGAGGAAGTTAACATAGTCAATGATGCATGTGGCAAGACAGTTGTTGCCAATGAATTTTCAGTAGTCCATGTGGTTAGTTTTTTAGATCAATAGCTTTATAGTTACTTTGGAATAATATCTTCACATAGTATTTAGTGTTTTTTTATATAGTGATTGGTATTTTTTTGGTAAAATGATTGCCAAGTTACGGATTCTTGTTTAAAGTATTTTTCACACACATTTTTTTGTGAATTTTGTTGATGTATTTGGCTACTTTACATTGTTGAGTATTTTTTTTGGTATTAGTTTCAAAATGTACATCATCTAGCATGACCTTGAATCTTTTATTTTTTTCTAAAATTTTTTTTAGGTTGAGGAGATTTGTAAATGTTACAGTGTTGAAGGAAACCAGGATGAATCAATGAAGCAAAATAGTGAAGTTGAGCCAGTTGATAGATTGAATGTAAAGTGCATTCATGATCCAAAGTCTCCAAATGCCAGTATATTTTTTTCTTCAAATTCTTTAACTGTGTTAATATAGGATCTTCAATCCTTATTATCATTAATCTATTCTTTTTATGTTAAATACTTTAATTTATAGGTGAAGTGAGAGGTGTTGCACACATGACGTCCACGCTTAACAATTTTGAATTTTTCGATTTCTGCGAATCTAAAATCATTGCAATTGAAAACAGATTACCATATGTTACACCCACCCAACATGAAAGAACTAAGGTCCCTAGAAAGTGTTTGAAATCACCATATACGGACCTTAGCAATTCGGTTGGTACTGCCCAAAAGGCCCCAATTTACTTTAAAATGAAGCACCTTTTTGTTGAGTCTACTAGCTTTGAGGTTGACACATCTCTACTTGATTCTTTTCAATTGTAGATTAAGCAGAGACAATCTAAAAAATGTGGCAGGTATATGTTATATCTATTTATGTTTATTTTGACTCATTATTAACTGTACAGTTTAATGAATTTTTTTCCTAAGAAACTGAGTGCTTTCACAATTGCATCCAACAAAATTAGTCCACCGTTTGATTTCATTGATAGGATAGAGTTAATGGACTGATTTTATGATTTGGTGACCACCGGACTTCCATGGGGAGATTCGGTGATATAAAATATATTTTTTTGTTGTTGTTCATCCATGTTGCTTTTTGAATTTTTCACAATCACTGCTCTTAATTTAAGACTATAAATTTATTTTTATGCATCATGTTGATGTTATTATGTATTAATTGTCCAAAAAAAAAGTATGGACCGAAAAATATAGTAGTTTAGTTGGTTGACTATCTGAACTCTCACCTTGTTGATGAGGATTCGATTCCAACAATGTAATCTCCCTCTCCATTTCCTCTTCCCCTACCCCCAATTTAAAAAAAATTAAAAAAAAGATATAAGAGTCACATTTATTGAGTCTTTTTTATTCAATGTAAAACGACACTAAAAGTGTACAAAAATGTGCCGCGGAATGCCCAAAATTTTAACTTTTTTATATCTAAAAATTTGTTTATTATTTCAAAAATTCAATTTCATATTTATGATCAGGGGTTCTAAATTAGTTGAAAAAGGGTCTAACCTCAATTTAAGAGAGAAAGAAAGCAATTATAAATTTTTAAGGATCGAATTCCAGAGGACTTTTCACGATGCCTCCACGACGCGCCTTGGGCGCGCTATAGTGTAAAATCATCTCCGGGTCCTCTCCACAATGTAGAGATGTGTTTTTGATCACCTGACAGTTTTTAAGTGTGGTCCAAGATACTCTAAGTGTTGGGTCTAAATTTTCCAAACATATTTTTATCCATACTTAGTCTTATTTTACCGTCGTAACACCCAAAACATTCCCCAATATTTTCCCAAATACTTAGACTCATTTCTAATCCTAAATTCAGGTCCCAAACTCAATGTCAATCTCAAGGATTCCTTCAAGGACCTCACCAAGCTTCAAACCTCCACTAAAGGCTTCTTCAAGAACTTCACAAAAGCTAAGGTATGTGGTGTTGAACCATTAGGTCCTTCCACCCATGATGCCTAAACCATCTTTTACTTAATATTGCATGATTTAAAGTTTATTTTACATATAAGTCTTGTATATTGAGAAATTTATTGCACGGTGATTTTAGTTCATGAAAGTATGATTGTTTTAGCATGTTTGGAGCTTCAAATCTTGGATGTAATATTGAAACTGATGAGGGATTTTGATTGAATGTCTTGGGGGTATTTCAAGGTGTTGATTAAAGGTCTTACCACTGATTTTCCTACATGATTTTATCTCTAAATTACATGCTCTTTTACCCCTATTACACACCCGCCAAGTATTTGATAAAGTGTCCAGTTACGATTTCATGAGGAATTGAAGTTTCAAAGCATGAAATATGATATGTATGATGTTTTAATGATGAAATAAGATTGTGGACATGATATATATTTATGTTTTATATAATGTATTATATTAGACCATGTCCGGTCCGGGGGACATAAGTGCTCGAATGACCATGTGAGGGGTGAGTACTTCGCCATGAGGGTGTCCGGATGTGAATGGCATCAACCATGTGAGAGGCGTGGTAGCTTACCACCAAGGTGTTCGGGTGTGAATGGCATCAACCATGTGAGGGGTGTAGTACCTCGCCACCAGGGTGTCCGAGTGTGAACGGCATCTCCAACCCAAAGTTGGGATTCTAGCTTGGTCTCTTCTACACATATGATATCTTAGATAAGCATGATTTACCCTAGCATGTTTTACTTATGCATCGATCATACATGTCATATCGTTATATTATGTCTATTGTCTAATGTATGCATTTTGGCTATGGAGCTTGTTTATTGTTGCATTGCATCTCACATACTTAGTACATTCAAACGTACTAATGCATACTCTTGCCTACATGATATCACTATGTAGAAACCTGTGAACGAGTTGATCATACTCCTCCTCCACGTGGCTAGACGGTGTTATTCCAAGCTTGTTAATGAGTCCTCCATTTCGAGAACTTCGATTTATGTCTTTTCCTATTATCTATGTTTTGAGATACTATCTTATGTTATATTTGACAGTGAGGGTACGCCCGGTTAGCTTGTTTTGGCCCCCGCAATATATATGTATTAGAGATCCTTGTTGGACATGTTGTGTATTTATGTATGAGCTTTGACTCTTTACTCTTGATTATGACGTTTATGTAAGTTTTCCCATAGTCTGATTGGCCCATTCTTAATCTATATGTCTTTGTATGCTTGCGCGACCAAGAATGTGTAATGATAAGTTAAGAGGCTTATTTGGGATCCCTTCGGGTTCCCCATTCACCATGTCACATCTAGGCCTTAGGCTTAGGCCGTGACACAATGGGTTGAACAAACCCATGATTCCTGGACGAAGAACATGAGAGACAATCTATTAATTACCCCAAACCATGAAGTTGCGTCATACATTAGAGGTTTTAAGATACATTAAAATATTCCATGGGATTGTGTTGATTATGTTTGCATCCCCATTAATCTTAGTGAAGCGTGTCAGTCGTTCCTGGTTGTATTAAACATAAAATACGGGTGTATTCACATTCTTGACTCTTTATTTTTTGTGGGATCAAAGCACTTCGCCGATATGAATGTTGTAGTAAAAAATTAGCGGCGATAATTTAGTTGTTTTTCATTAGTACGGATTTTTATGGAAAAAGGAATGACATTGACTGGAACAACTCACCGAAATACATTGATCGTGCTGCTGACGACCCTTTGAATTATTTCATTGATGGCAACACCCCACAATAGCGTGAAGATTCAAAGCAAGTTCCTTTTTTGTTTCTTTAGCAAAAGAATCACATTTCTCTTTTCTTTTTTTTTGGTCTATTTTTTTACACAACTATAATTTCTTTTTTGGTGTTCTATTTTTTTAGTAGAGTTGTTTGATATTGTGTTTAATAATTTTTGGCTCCATTTTTGAGTTAATTCATTGTTGAATCAAAGAGAACTATTGATATATGCATTGGATCTCAATTGGGTTCTGGATCGATATATGTGGATATAATGATTAGTTTCATAGTCGGTTTCTTAGTTGATGTATACACTGGTTCATAGGTGTCATGTTGATTTTAATATTTGTTTATGTTCTAATTTTTTGGTTTAATTTTTTAAACTATGATTTCTTTTGGGGTGTTCTCTTCTTTTTAGTAAACTTATTAGATCTTTTGTTCAATAGTTTTAGGGTCTATTTTTGAATTATTTCCATGTTTGATAGAAGCGATGGTGCAACTATTGATATATTCATTGTTTTACAACTGGATTCTGTGTTGTTATATGTTGATATAAAGATTGGTATCATAGTTGGTGCCTCAATTGATGTATACAATGGTTCACAGTTGTCATGTTGGTTTTAATATTGATTTATGTTATGATTTTTTTGTGTTTTTTTATACAAATTTGATTTCTTTTTTGGTATTTTTTTTTTGGTTAGTATACTTGGTAGATTTAGTGTTGAACAATTTAGGATTTCTATTACAATTATTTCTTTGTTGATACAAGAGATGGTGAAATTGTTGATATATATATTGGTTCCCAATTGGGTTATATGTTGATATATGCTCACATATAGATTGGTTCAATAGTTGGCTTCTGTGTTGATGTATATATTGGTTCTTAGGTGTCATATTAACGTTAATGTTGGTTTTTGTTTTATTTTTTTGGTCTATCATTTTTGCAACTATGATTTACATTTTTGGTGCTTTTTTATTACACTTTGGTAGATCTTGTGTTGTTCAATAATTATAGACCCTCTTTACAGTTAATTGCCTTTTGATTTCGAGATGGTGAAACAGTTGATACATCGAATGTCTTTGTTCTTTGATTGCATGTTTCTCCTTGGTGTTCCTTTTTTTTAGTTAACCCACTAATATTTTGACCTCGTTGAATATTAAAGTATTTTCTTCTCTTTTTTTGGACAATGATTATGGTCTGTATACGTGCGTTTATTGAATACATTTCACAAGGACATCTTCAGATTTATTTTGAAAGAACTGTCATAGTTCCATATTTATTTTGGTTGAGGTACGGAGCGTTGCTTTGGGGTTATAGCCGGCGAAAGATAGATGTAGATGTCGTAAGCAAGAGTGAAGCTATTGGCAAGGTGGTCGGTAGGCTTGGTGCTCCGATGACTTCAAAGTATGTTCGAGAAGAAAAAAATAGACATTATGGTATACTTTTACATTTTACTGGACAATTGTTACTGTTGAACATATCGTACCCTTTTTTCTATGTTTTTCCACATTTTACTGTGTATATTTTTGTAAATTATACTGATGGGTGAATATACAGTTGATATTTAAGTTTGGTTACCTTATGAGTAGTTTGTAATATTTGTTTTTTTATGTTGTGCACCCATTGTGAGTGTTGCAATTACCTCAATGGTATATATCAATTAGTGTAAACAATCTATAATTTTTTTGTCATCAATGTAGTTATGTCATTTTCACTTATACCAGTCATGTGTTATTTAACCCATTTGTACTATCAAATATTCATAACAAGAACACCGCAAAATCAAACTATGTGACTACCTAGAAGCATCAAAAACCAACAAAAAAAGTAATAAAACTATGTTTAAACTAATTTTGTAACAAAATACTTGAAATTCATTATTCTTTGCAATAACAAGTTTAATAAACACATGATCTTCACAATAATATTTGATACCAACCTATTTACCAATTTAAACCAAATAACTGACAGTTTTAGCGTTGTCATAAGTGTAAATATTTTTCAACAACAAAATAGTCAATTAAACATCAATTTGTCACCCCATACAAAATGAACATGGAAGTTCTGATTAAAAATCAATCATGATACTATTTTGAAGTACTAGCATCAATCAAATAGCACTTGCACCACAATCCACACAATGTGACAAACTTTCATCAAAGTCTATATCAACCAAAGCACTAACAAACTGAATGTGCAATTTACAAACCCCTATATACAATATTTTTCATTCCAACACAAATCAATGAGTCATTTTGTGCTTATTCATTAACTGTAAGAAAATAATTATATTTTTAATTTCTTAACCAAAGAGCATTCGAAAAATATGTTATATGTCTTAATAACTAGAAAAACAACTAAATAATAAATATTGAACTATGCTACCACACTTAAACACAATTAATGGGGCAGTCATAATTTTCCAGTTGCATTTGCTGGGCAAGTTTTCTTGTTGTAACCCGTCAAACCACACTTACGGTAGGTAACCTTACTTCTCTTGAACTTTACTTCTCTAATAACTTTTTTTATCATAATTTGACGGTCTTCCTGGCCTTCTCCATGCAATTGGTGATAGTATAGTCTCCTCAAACACATCATTAAGGGCAATCCAAGTTCTCTCATACAAGAATGCTTCAATTAGTATTGCATATGTGTCTCGAAAATTTTTGTTACCATAGTATACTGAATAATAATCCTCTGCATATTTTTTCCTATATTCAATGGTCGCTATTCCATGGCCATATGGAATTTCATCATGTTGAAACCTTCCGTTGGAACACATTCATGTATTTAGACAAATCGTGAACCTCGTCGCACCATCTATAATTGTGTGAAGGTGTTCTATTGATGCTCTCACTTTCAAAAAAAATAAAAAAATAAAAATTATTTCCCTTCCATGTCTATAAACATTCATAATAATTAGAATAGAAATGTTACAACAATACCATCATTCTGTGTGAAATTCATTTATCACCTAGTAGCATTTGATTGTACTTCCTTGTTAAGGTTGTGATGGTATGCCTTCCCTCTTGGTTGTGCTTTTCATTCCAACTTTTAATTATTTTTCTCATGTACTATAACATAGGAATTATAGGAAGTTTCCGTCCTGGTAAGATTGCATTATTTATCGATTCGGCTATATTACATGTTAGTGTCTACGTCCTTTCTTCACGTTTCAATATGTGTGGGACCACGTTCCAAAATCATCTTTTACCAAATATACTAGCATTTTGGACTTATCTCTTTCATTTGAAACATCAACTCCTCAAACTCTTAAATTGTGTCTGTTTTTGCCAAATCAAAAAATAATCTTCTCACTTCTTCTATATTTTTGTGTGCCTTCTTAATCACGTTGGTCAATAGGTGATAAATGCAAGCATAGTGGGGGATCCTAGGATACACCAATGCAACAGCATTCCAAATGCTTTCTTTTCTGTCCAAAACAAAGCACATACCTTCTCTATCATCCAATGTCAACTTAAAACATTCAAAGAACCAATTCCACGAAGTATCATTCTCTGAATCAACCATACTATGTGCCAATGGAGAAATATGACCTACATTAAAAACAACTCAACTAGATAATTAAAAAACTAATAACTATTAAAGCATAGTTTACACCAGGAAAGACACCATCATTTGCACTATAATATGGGTTCAACTGTAACACCCAATTTTTTTTAAGCTTAGACCTAGTCATCCTTCATATGATATAGGATTTTAATTGGCGATTCTTAATCGAGCATAGTCAATTTCTTAATGTGGGAATAGAATTTGAGCCGATATAAGGTCTTAGTTCTAATGTATAATTTTATAAAAGTTAGGTGAATCAATGACTTGTAAGTTGTATATATGTGCTAGGATCAATTTCTAAGTATTTAAAGTATATTAGGTGTGATTTAGAGTC
>JAABOM020064293.1:0-42229 GCA_011800125.2 Solanum clarkiae | reverse complement strand
CTTATTAGATACTTTTCTTTATCTAGAGGCTTTGTAGACTATGTAAATTAAAGTGTGGTCATGTCTCGTACTTTAGACGACATCGCCCTAACGGCCTAGCCATATGCATTTTCTTTTGGCTTGTTATTACTGTTTACATTATTCAGGGCATATTGAATGCAGAAATACATTATAATATTTATAGAAAGTGGATAGATATGGGTTGGTTCTCCCGAGCCCTATCGGCAATAGGTGTTAATCCACCTTAACGGGACTTTGGACGTGACAAAAGTGGTATCAGAGTGGGTCATCATAGGGAGTCTACAAAGTTGTGTCTATGTAGAGTCTTATTTATCGATGTGTTGTGCACCACATTTATAAGTAGGAGGCTACATGGAATTTAGAAGTTGCCAGTTTCTTTTTGTTCTTTAGAATGTGTCATAGAGCCAAGTGTAATAGGTGGATTGTGTCCAACCCCTAAATTGTTTTGTACAGCAAGTATGCCAGAAACCAGGAAAAACAAAGGTAAAGGGAAGGAAGTAGAAGTGGTGGTTGGTATACCCAGTCAGGTGAGACAACAAAATGAGATTTAAGATGGGTCTCTGTCACAGACATCTCCAAGTCCTCCAGCTCCTGATGAACCAGGAAGTAGTGAAATTGCCCTAGAACCACCTATCAATGCTACTGTTATGATCTGAGAAATGTAGTCCAACTATTGACTCATATAGTTGCTCGCCAAGGTCAAAGACAGAGATACAGGTGGTTCTGGGGGTTCAGTTATAGGTACAGGTGGTGCAAATAGGCCCTCTAGCACAAGGATACATGACTTCCTATATCTGGACCCTCCATCCTTCACTAGGACAGATCCTAATGAAGATCCCCAAGACACTATTAATCAGATTCAATGCACTTTATGTGTTATGCATGTGAGTGGTACAATAGTTGTCGAGTTATCAACATATAAGTTGAAAGGTGTGGCTATATTGTGGTATAAAGCTTGGAAGCAATCTAACGGTATGGATGCAAGTCCAAATACCTGGAAGGAGTTCAAAGAGGCATTTCTTGACCATTACTTGCCATTAGAGATCCAAAAGGTCTGTGCAGGTCAGTTCTTGAACCTCCACCAAGGGAATATGAGCGTGAGGGGGTATAGCCTTCAATTTAATTCCTTGGCAAGGTATGCTCCTAATGTAGTTGTTACTATGGCAGATAGAGTTCATCAATATGTGGATAGATTAGATATGTATTTGATCAGAGATTGCACCATTGCTTCCTTGAATAAAGATATGGATATAGCGAGGATGCAAGCTTTTGCACAGAAATTGGAGGATCAGAGGCGAAGAAGAAGGACACAAGAGTTGGAAGGGGGCAGGCCAAAAGGGCCAGATCAACGGGGCAGTTTACACCGTCCTAAGGTGAGCTTAGGGCTCGATTTTCTAATAGACTGCCTAGTCCATCATCCTCCTACTCTGCATCCAGTGCTCCACCATAACTTCAAGGGTCTAGAAGCAATCAGTTTGGTCAATAAGGTGAGGGACAAGGTTGTCACACCTCAAGTCCCGTTAGGGTGGACTGGCACTCGTTACCGATAAGGCTCGAGAGAACCAACCTATATCTATATGCTTTCTATACTTACTATAAGGGATTTCCGTGTTTGACATGCCTTTAAGAAGATAAACAGTGATAACTAGCCAAAAGGAAATGCATATGACTAGGTCGTTGGGGCCACGGTATTTAAAGTACGAGACATGGCCACACTTTAATTTACATAGTCTATAAAGCCTCTAAATAAAGAAAAACATCTGATAAGGGTCGGGACAGGCCCCGCCTCAACGAACTGTGCAATAAAAACACGTAAGGTCTAGACATATACAAAGCCCTGAAGCAACCTGGAGCTTCGTGACAGCAGTTGAATATCCTGTACTCCTACTGGAGAGATCTACTAGCACCTGTACCTGCAACATGAAATGCAGGTCCCTCGTAAGGGACATCAGTATGAGATAATATACTGAGTATATAAGGCAGGAAACACTTAGCATATGAAATAACAATTTAAATGAAACTGTACACTAGTGCAGCATAAGAGACCACCTTTGGTTATATGTGGGATCATGTACTTTATGTTCTTTATATTGCTTTACCCTTACTGTAAAATCTCTACTGTAAAATCTGTGCACAGCTGTAATACAAATGACCAACTGATCAATGGTGAAACTGTATCGGGTTCGTCCCTGGCTAGGTTATACTCAACCCCTCGGGCTACCTCCCGTTGATAGGATCGTCCCTGGCTAGGTGCTATCTCCACCCCTCGGGCTACCACCTATAAAAAAATGTATACTTTATCTTTCAATTACCTTGAGATGATTCTTTTGGTGGCCATAATATTGGAGTTGTAGGACTATATATGTAGCTTGTGACATGTAGGTAATCATACAAGACAATATGACAATGAAAAAGAGTACATTGCACAAATGATGAAATACGTATCAAATGGACAACTCGTGAACTTTATCTAGTAACAAGAACTCATGTAACTTGGTATCCAAACATGTATGCAGATTTGAAAGTGACTAGGTATAGAATCATAGGAACATGTAGAAGAGTGGAGACATGGATAATAGTTGTGTCGGACTTGGTGAATGCCTTTATGTACCAAGGAGAGATCTATGTTTAATGCCAAGTGATACGAAATCAAGTAACCTTACGTACCTCGTCGTCGGACCTTGTTACTATCTCAAGATAACCTTTCCTTCCTCCAAATACTTATCTACAACATAGTAAGGGATAAAACTAGCATTAGCAGCCAATACACACATGTTGGCGGCCCAATTACATAACAAAACAACGCAAGGGCAGCAACCGGGTGTTTATAAACCCGAGCGTATTCCTTTACCTTTTCCGCCCATAATTGTATTTTCTAATACACATTAGCATGTACACCTCATGTACAGACTATTTTATGTCATAACAGTCTTACAACATCCCACAAAGCACAACACATCACAATTCCACACAATCTAAAAATGGACAGCATAACGTTACCATCCTTCGTTATATTTCGACGTCGACAACTCCAAACTTATTCCAAATTTAACCAAACTGTTACAGGAACATTTACACATATAAAAAGACCCAAAATAGTATTATAACAGCACTCAAGAAGTCATGATGGAAGTGAGCTAATATCCTTACATACAACAGCCCGCAAGTTCCAATCAATATGACACTTAAGATAACTCGATAAAACACGCTTGTTAAATGAAACCAAAACCAGGGAAGAAACCTTAGAATGATGTATATAACTCAAACCATGTTAAGAACACCAAGTTCTCTTCATAATACATCTCACATACCATAGAGAAATCACCAACAAAAGGAAAAGTGCAACAACTTTCAGCACAGAATCTGTCCAACAATTTTAGCAAGCATAACTAGTATCTATCTCTTGTTTTTTATGATGAAACTATACTAAATACACAATTATAATTACTTACCTTTGTATTCAAGGTTTATAGGATCTTAAGAACCCTAAAAGAGTCATTTGTCTACTCCACAAAGTTGAGAAAAGTTGAGAGGAAACTTAGAGAGCAAATCTGATTTTTGTGAGGTTAAGTTGAGAAATGACTTTTTGGAGCTGCTTTGGCCCCTTTCTATAGTGTGATTTGGCCGACCTTATTAGGAATTCTCAGACTTAATTCATCAAGTAGGTGATGTAGCTCCTTTCTTCTTTAAGTGGGTGGGGCTCCAAATAGGTTGGATTTGGGCTGCCTATTTTCACCTTTCTTGTTCACTTGGGTTGGGCCTAAAGTATCAAAGAACTTGTGATGTCTTTGGGCCTTTTTGATTATACTTCTTGGACTGATCATATAGCCCATTTATGATGCTAAAACATGGGCTAAAGTTATACCCTTAATACATACATTATTCATAATCGAACTTGGATAAATTCGACGTCGAGCCTCGTCTCCGCTTAGCTAGAAAATTTAAGCTAACCAAGTAGGTGATTCACCTGCTAGCTTCGTAAGTCCTACAAGCACCTCAATTCTCTTACTTCATTTAAGGCCGTAATCTCCTCGATTCGACACAAAACATGTATACACTCGACCCTCATAAGCGTTAGATGCACATATAGCCTATTAACACAAGATTCAAGTACTTTTGGAAATTACCATTAATTTGACCAAACCATGTCATGTTTAATTTGAATTGTACTAGTATTGTAAGGTGTGGGGTGTTACAAAGGTGCACGGACAATAGGATATTCGACAGGCCAAAAAATGACTCCTAGGAGGCCTTGTAAACAGTGTGGAAGAAGTCATTCAAGTATATGTTGTGTTAGGATAGATACTTATTATTGGTGTGGTGCCCAGGGCATATGATGAGAGATTGCCCGAGGAGGCATATGGGTGATATAGCATAATCTACTAGGTTAGCTATTGCATCATCATCGTCAGTTCCTCTAGTAGGTAGGGATCAACAAACACCTATAGGTGGTGGTAGAGGTGTTAGAGGGGTAGCTAGCTCTAGCAGAGTCTAGAATCGCACTTATGCTCTAGGGAGTCGGCAAAATTTGGAAGCTTCATTCGATGTGGTCACAGGTACATTGTCCATCTTCTCACGTAATGTATATGAATTAATTGACCCTGGTTCTACACTATCATACATTACCTCACTAGTTGTTGGGAAGCTTAAGAGAACACCCAAATTATTGAACAAACCATTTGAAGTGTCTACACCAACCAGTGAATCTATTATGGCTAGAAGGATCGATTATGAGTATGCAACAACTGTTTGTGATCGTGACACATTGAATGACCTTATTGAGCTAGAAATGGTGGAATTTGATATTATAATGGGTATGGATTGGTTAGCTTCGTGCTATGCCACCATGGATTGCCGAACTAAGAGAGTGTGCTTCCACTTTTCAAATGAGGCAGTTCTTGAATTGGAAGGCAATATTGGGGCGCCAAAGGGTAAGTTTATCTCTTATTTTAAGACAAGAAATATTATATCTAAGGGGTATATTTGTCATTTAGTTAGAGTAAGGGATATGGAGAAAGAATAGCTAACTCTTCAACCAGTTCCAGTAGTGAATAAATTTGTTGATGTGTTCCATGAAGAACTTCCAGGCTTACCTCCAGAACGAGAAGTAGATTTTGGTATTGACTTACTTACAAGCACTCAACCTATTTGTATCCCTCCATATAGAATGGCCCCAGCAGCATTGCGTGAATTAAAAGAGCAGTTGAAAGACTTATTGGAGAAGGGTTTTATAAGACCTATTGTGTCCACTTAGGGTGGACCAATGCTATTTGTATGTAAAAAGGATGGCACCTTGAGAATATGTATCGACTATCAACAATTAAATAGGGTGACAATTAAGAATAAATACCCCCTTCCCAGGATTGATGATTTATTTGATCAGTTACAGGGTGCCAAATGCTTTTCAAAAATTGATTTGAGATCAGGGTATCACCAAGTGAGGATGAAGGAGAAAGATATATCTAAGACTGCTTTCAGGACACGCTCTGGTCCATTGGAATTTCTTGTTATGTCATGTGGGCTAACGAATGCACCAACAGTTTTTATGGATCTGATGAATAGGGTATTCAAGAAATTCTTGGATGTGTTCGTGATAATATTTATAAATGACATTTTCGTATATTCAATATCAGAAAAGGACCATGCAAATCACTTACGACAGGTGTTACAAGTTCTTAGTAATCGATAGTTGTATGCCAAGTTTTCTAAATTGAATTTCGGCTAAAATTAGTCGCATTCTTGGGCCATATTGTATCCATTAAGGGAATAAGGCTTGATTCACAAAAGATAGAGGCTGTGAATGATTGGCCAAGGCCAACAACACCCACGAAAGTTCAGAGCTTCCTAGGGTTGGAAGGTTATTACAAGAGGTTTGTTGAAGGTTTTTCTTCTATTTCTTCACCTCTAACAAAGTTGACACATAAGGCAACCAAGTTCCAGTGGAATGATTCATGTGAAAGGAGCTTCTAAGAGTTGAAAAGAAGACTAGCTTCTGCACCTATGCTAATATTCCCAGATAGCACCGAGAGGTATACAGTGTATTGCGATGGTTTAGGAGTTGGCTTAGGGTATGTACTCACACAACATGGTAGGGTAATTGTTAATTCCTCTAGACTACTATGACCACATGAGAAAAACTATCCAATACATGATCTTGAGCTAGCAGCATTTGTCTTTGCACCGAAAATATGGAGCCACTATTTGTATGGGGTTCACGTTGACATATATACTAACCATAAGAGTTCGCAGTACATTTTTAAGCAGAAAGACCTAAATTTAAGACAACAAAGATGGCTAGAGCTAATAAAGGATTACGATGTTGATATATTATACCATTCGGGGAAGGAAAATGTGGTAGCCGATGCTCCGACTCATAATGCAATCACGAATACTGGTTACCAGGCCATGGTAAGTCAAGGAGTGGCTAAGGTTCTATGTCAATTAGCTAGTTTGGGAGTTCTCCTTCTTGAAACCCTAAAGGAAAGGGTTGTTATACATAATGCAGCAACGTCTTCATTGGTAATGGAGGTCAAAGAAAGATAGTTCGAGGATCCAATTTTACGACGACTTAAAGACAAGGTGAGTCAGGGTACGATAAAGGTCTTTGACCTTACACAACATGGAGTATTGTATTTCTAAAATAGATTATGTGTGCCTGATATTAATGGATCAAGAAAGAGAATAATGGAAGAAGCCTATCATTCCAGATATTCCATCCATCCAGGATCAACTAAGATATATCATGACCTAAAGGGAATGTTTTGGTGAGGGGGCATGAAAAGGGACCTTGCAGAATTTGTGGCTCAATGTCCAAATTCCCAAAAAGTCAAAGTAGAGCACCAAAAGCCAGGAGGCTATATGCAGTGTACGGAGCTTCCAATATGGAAGTGGGATATGATCAATATGGACTTTGTCACTGGGTTGCCTCGCTCATTTCAGAAGTTTGACTCCATACGGTTAGTAGTTGACAGACTCACAAAGTCAACACACTTCTTGCTAGTTAGGAGTGATTATACAACTGAAGAGTACGCCAAGCTATACCTCAAAGAGATAGTCAGGTTATATGGAGTCCCAATCTCCATTATATCTGATCGAGTAGCTCAGTTCATAGCAAACTTTTGAAAGTCCTTCCAAAGGAGTTAAGGGTCAAAAATGAATATAAGTACAACATTCCACCCTCAGACAGACAGTCAAGCTAAGCACACTATTCAAACACTTGAAGATATGTTGTGAGCTTGTGCATTGGACTTTAAAGGTTGTTGGGTGGATCATTTGCCACTTATTGATTTGCCTATAATAATAGCTACCACTCGAGTTTCAAGATGGCACTTTATCAAACTTTATTTGGAAGGAAATGTAGGTCACCAATTGGATGGTTTGAAGTGGGTGAAACAACCTTTCTTGGGCCGGATCTAGCATAAAAAGCCATGGAAAAAGTTAGGGTAATACAGCAGCTGCTAGAAACAGCCCAAAGTCATCACAAATTATATGCAGATGCTAGAAGGAGAGGATTAGTGTTTTTAGTAGGGGATTGGGTATTTTTAAAGGTATCTCCAATGAAAAGGGTTATGAGATTTGGTAAGAAAGGAAAACTGAGCCCATGTTACATAGGGCCATATACAATTATTAAGGAGTTTGGACGGGTTGCATAAGAATTAGAGCTACCCCAAGAACTTTCAATGGTTCATCCAGTTTTTTATGTCTCAATGCTTCGCAAATGCATAGGTGACCCATCCCATATCACTCCTATTGAAGAAGTATAGGTTACAGAAGATATCACCTATGATCTATTGCTATTCTACATTGTCACATGAAAAAGCTAAGGAATAAAGAAATAGCTTCAGTAAAAGTACTCTTGAGAAATCGGCAAGCAGAAGAGATAACATGGGAGGCTGAGGACATGATGAAATCAAAATACCCTTAAACCTGGGAGGCTGAGGACATGATGAAATCAAAATACCCTTACTTATTTGAAGCTAAAGAGGAAGTCCAACATGCAGAGTTGGGACACTAATAGGTATGTGTGATTGAATACTTAGTGTGTTGTCAGAAGTTTGTTTAAGTAAAGATTTATACTTCGTTAAGCTATCAAATTATGCTAACATTCGAGGACGAATGTTCCTAAGGGGGTGGGGATATAACACCCCACATCTTACATGTACTTGTTCTATACAAATGAAACACGATATGTTTGGTCAAATTAGCGCTCATTTTTAAAAGTGCTAGGGAAATCTAACACATAAGCCAATACCTATGTTTCACCATCAATACCTATGCCTTGACCCATCAACACTCTCTATAAAGGGTCATTTTCTACAACACACTTTTCTCCCACTTCCTCATGAATAATAATAATTATAGATAACTTATAGATAGTAAGCAACTTTATTTCCTTATACACATCAAAAACTTCCACCTTATCATGGGCCATCATTGTCACTTACATAAAAACTAAATTTGTCTATGTACCTCTAGTTGCCAAGAATGGGTGTTTCAGAATGAAAAGAACCTTTAGGTATGGCTTAAAGTCTAAGATTATGAAGTATACTAGAAAGATGAGTGTTCTCACTAGGACTAAGATATCCTCAATTATACCATCTAGCTTTGCCATAAACTGATCTAAAAAATAGAATATTATAGTGGTGGTCATGGGATTTCCTAGACCCTATTTTGGAACATGAACATGGACATTAGGTTGAGGCTTGGACCCAAGTCACACAAACCTCTTGTATCAATTCACTTGCCAACAATTATCTACACTATGTAATTCCTCAAATCATTCAATTTAGGGCAAAACATATTCTAAATTCTGGACTGCACTCCTTAAGGAGTGCCACTAATTCACGACCCAAAATAATTTGCAATTGAGAAAAAAAAAAGAAATAAAGTAGAAACCATCTCAACATAACATAACAGATCTCCCAAAATGGGAAGTCACTATTACAAGAACATCTAAAGGGATACAGTAGTGTCAATACACATGTCTCAATGAAAGACAAAGTTGTCTCATAGAATCAAATATAAATCTGAAAAGAAAAGTAAAGGAAAAAACAAGGATTCAGAGAGACTCGAAGTCTGAGCCTCACTGGTAAGGCCAGGAAGGATAGGGAGAAGTCTAAAAGAGTGAATTAGCTACCCTGCGCGAGTTCCTATGCTCGATCTACAGGGATGAAACAGAGTAGGGGCGAGTACATCGAAATGTACTAAGTAGGTTCAACCGACTAGGCAAGATAAATTGAAATAAGTATGTAATAACGAAGAACCCAATTTGAGGCCCCACCTATGAGGGGTAAGAGAGATGCAAGAAAATAACTGGGGAATTCTAGAAATGCAGAATCATGAGAGGTCTTAAGATCCGTAAAAGGGTGTATGGCCTTAATGTAGGTTTGAGGAACCTGAGGCAGACTTGGTGAAATTGGGAATTTTCACGGATTTCGTTTAGGAATCATCAGATGACCCATAAAATATTTTACGAGTCATAGATCATGTCGTAGAGTGAGAATTAGAGAAGGGCATCTCTGAAAGTCTATCAGATGAAACCTCTATCTATGACTCATAGAATGGTCTACGGCCCATGAATGAGGTTTCGCAGACTTGTCCGACTAGATTTTAAAAGGGAAGTTTTGTCATTTCTTAGCAATTTATATCTAAGCTACGTTAATTTGGCCTCCAAGGGGCTCTTTATCAACCATTTCAACCTTAATTCCTCTCGTTCTCACTTCATTCCAAAACTCTCCAAGTCCCAAACTCCTCCTAAGTTCCTCAAGGTCCTCAATAAGAATGGTAAGCTAGGGTTTTGGTTCCTTCATCCCCAAATCAGATTTCCTCCACCAAAATCACACAAAGGTATGTGGGTTTGACTGTAGGAACCTTCCTTCCCACAAGTCCAACCATTCTTCTTCTCCAACTACATGAAATTTATGGATTTTTATGGGTATTTTATGAAATATTGCATATGATTTTATTATTATGCATTGGACACATGATTTCTATTTGAAGTTCTTTAAGTAATGATTTCATTATGCTTAAATATCATTGGACTTTTACATTGTGATGGATTTTATGATAGCGGGTTATGTCCCCTATGATGTGCTAAAAAGTTGTGAAAGAATTGATGGATCTTAGTCGGATTTCATGATATCTAAAATGAGGGTTTTACTATAGTGATGGTTGATTTGAATGACTTCGAAATGAATTGATTATACATTTGAATTGCATGATATTTAAGCCTATGTACATGTACCCACAATGTTTGACTAAATCTATGTGACAAGATTTCCATATGAATGAATGGTTATTGTATGAATTACAAGACAGGCATGTTATGAAAAATTATGGGTTGCTAAGCTTGTATTGAAATCATGAAAAGTTCCTAGGATTTGTAAGTAAAATATTGAGCCCTTATATTATATTTAACCCTCTTGTGACTAAATAATATCTACATGAAGGGGTAAAACATGATAATCATTTTGCCCTCATGAACCACCTAAAGCTCACTAGAAGGGGTCAAGTATATTGCAATCTCTACGCTCATGTGTATTACGATGCCTACTAGAAGGGGTCAAGTATATGCATTGTTTTTACCCTCTAGTGCAAGGTATACTTAATGTGAAGGGGTCAAGTATATGGAGCTACTCATTCCATGCCATCATGTTTTAACAAGTCATTCAAGTTATGATTAAGTTTATGAATATTTCAAGTATTCTGTGGGACTAGAACTAGTACCGAAAGAGGCTTAAGGTGGGGACTCGACCCAAGGGGTCCTTATATAAAGTCTTGGAATCTTAACTATGTACCACCATAGGATTATATTATTTCCCTAAATAGGATTTACTAGTGGATTGAACTATGACAAGTTCCCTATTTTGTGGGGTGATTCTTGGTTTACCATGGCAAGTAGACTACTCCTTTATTCGGTGTGGAGAGAACATGGAGATTCCAAGCGGTATCTCACTTGGTCTTATATGTTGGTTAAGGTATTCTCCCACATATGTATGATATTATGCAAGATTGATTATTTCCATGCATGTCTTATATTAAACCATTAACCGTGCAACTCATATTGAACTTATGTCTATTGTTTATGATTATGTATCTTGATTATCATGGCTTATTTCCCTTGTTGTATTGCACCCCGCATACTTAGTACATTTCATGTACTAATGCATACTTTCTGCCTACAAGATCTAACCATGTAGGGACCAGAGATCCTATTCATCCTCTTCCTCTACGTGGCTAGTCGGATCCTCTGAAGACCACTATTGGTGAGTCCTCCACTTCACGGACAATGTCCACTTACTTTCATGCTTTTGTTAAGACATGTCTATTTTGGATTTCTATCTTTTGAGGCTGAGCTCGGGTGATGTCTTGGCCCCCGTTCCACTTGTAATAGAGGTGTTGTTGGACATGGGTATTTATGTATCGAGCTTCACTCATACTATCTTTATGTAATTATGAAAGATTTTCCTTAGTCCATTCCCCCTTTGATGATTTTGTATGTTATTGATGTGGTGGAAGTCCTAACCCCATAAATGCCCCCATAGAGTGAGTCATACTTACCCACCCCTTAGACTTATTTGCTATGTGATTCATGCTTATCCTCTTCCCCGCAACATCCCCATATAATAAGTACAAAGCCTCTCTTCCCTTAGAAATTAAGTGTTATATGTTTATTAATCTTTTATGCTTTGTGAAACCAAGGATATGTTATGCATGCTTAAGAAGCTTAATTGGGATCCCTTCGAGTTCCCATTCACCGGGTCACGGCTAGGCCCTAGTCTTAGGTTGTGACACCCTATTCCTTCATCCAAAAAAGGTTAGTACACACTAAAATATATATGATAATAATGAGCTAAGATATCCTCAAGAACCCATAAATACCATATAACCATAATATGAATAAGATGTACAACTCATCATTCCTAAAACAAAGTGTGTCGCAGCCTTTTCACCTGCTCGTATTCAATGTAATATCATAATGCCACAACCTTGCCACCTGTACGTGGTCAAGGTAATATCATGATACCAAGTCTTTGCCACCAACTCATGGTCAAGGTATATGAAGTGTGAATCTCACTCTTGCTTCCTTCCCAGGTCAAGGGGGTCGTACCAATGTGAATCATAATACCCTTGCCTCCTACCCGGGTCAAGAGTTGATACAATCCACACATAATAGGTGTAAATCAATAGTGCAACTCAAATATGCATGTAAAGATATATAATTGAATTAGAGCAAGAATATCGAGGCATGAAACTCATAATAGTCATATTTACTCAAGGAGTAATATTGAGTGTCACAGCTAATGCCCAAACCATCATCATATTTTAGATCGTCATAGATATATCAATAATCAAGAGTGTCAATAATATCAAAACCTTACTCGTCCCGAAATATGCAAGAATATCAATATTACTGGATCTTACGCATCCCAAATATATAAGCATATCAATAAAACTGAACCTAACTCATCCCAATTAGTCTTAGAAGTCTCATTTAGTCATATTTTATCTCAAAGCCTCATCATTCCATCATAATTCATCACAGTTGATCAATAGAATCATAATTATACCACAGTTCGGCTCAACCAGGGTCACTTTCCCATCATATTTTAAACATCAACTCATTTACACAATTATCCATCTAAATCCCACGATTATTAAATGAACATGCTCAATAACTCAAATCCAGTTCCAAAAGGTTAGCCGAACCTACCTCGATGTCGAAAATGTACTCAAACAAGCTTTCAATCAATTCAAGTCCTCAAATTGATCCCCTAATTCAATCAATCACTATCAATAATAGATACTACCCATCAAGAGAAGTATTTTGATACCCACATTGGTATAAATTAGGCTTAGAGATAAAATAGTCAATTTTAAGGCTAAAATCCTAAGTTCTCAAATCTAAAAATAACTTTAAAATCATGTTCTATACGAAAATGAAGTTCATGGGTGAAAATCCCATTAAAAACAAGCTTACACTGAATGAGAAATTAATATTTTAAGTTTGAAAATAGTAGTCTAAGAATTCCCACTTTTTGTGTATTTAATTTCAAGAAATCAAATATAAAATCAAGAAAAAACGTCATAGAAAAGTATTAGTTTAGTGTTAAAAACACTTACCAACCAAAAATCTTCAAAACTTCTCCAATAAGCTTGGAAGTCCAAAAAATAATTAAGAAATAAAAATGATGTTCTACGAGTTTAAAACTATCCAGGTATGAAAAAACTACTTCACGATCGCAGAGCCCTTCCCATGAACACGAAGATCAAACAGGTCACAACTACACAAACGCAGATCTTAGCAAACCACACCCTCCTTGAACATAGAGGCTTCTCCGCGAAGGCATAGAAGAAATCCACTTGCACCAGACATTTGCAAAAACAACAACCCAGTGCTATTTCCCTACTTAGAATGGACCCCGGAAGTTCATCCAAACTCAGAATTTTACAAAGCAAATATGTATTCATACCAGAAGCATCAATCCGGACTCAACAAAATCATTAGAAATCACTTTTACCAATGCAAGCCGATAAAACTAGTTTAAAACTCAAAATACCCAAATTATCCTCGGTAACTCCAAATATTATTCTTAGTGTGAGTTCACCATCTGAAACTAATGGAATTATTATAATTTCGATCGAGCTTTTGATCTCTGAATGTTGATAAAAGTCAAACTTTGGTTCCAAAAATAAACAACACAACTTTGAGCCTAAAAACCTCATTTTAACTCTAAATTAAATTCTATAACGTCTGATAGTTCAGTTTTGACATTTTGGAGGTAGTGGAATTGATGGATCCTCGATTCGACCTCCAAAACTTAGAATGACACAAAACTCACTTTTTCAATAACTTAAGCCTCCGAAAATGCCAAAATTCATATTTTCAACTTTGAAAACTCAGTCTCCGGTTCCAAACATTACAATTATTCGAAATTGGCCCAAAGTAAATTACAAAAGGGTAAAACAGTAATTTTCACAAATAAGGCCAAAAATGACCAACCAAGTCATTACATCATTCACCACTAAAAATAATATTTTTCGTCGAACATAAAGGAAAAGGAAGTACCTAAACCCTTAAAAAGGCTGGGATATCTAGCTCGCATGTTAGATTTTAACTCTCAAGCAGCCTCATCAATAGAACGGTGCCGCCACTGAACCTTCGCAAAAGGTATATCTTTGGATCTCAATCTCCAGACCTGTGTTTCCAAAATAGCAATAGGCTCCTCTTCGAATGACAAATCTAGACCCAACTCAACAGAAATCGCATGGGACTAATTTGAAATGCACCAATGGAAAATAGAAAAATGAAAAACAAGATCAACAGAAGATATCTCAATGGTAAATCCAACTCATAGACTACCTCACCAACTCTCCTCAAAATATTTAAAGGGCTAATGAATCTGGGGCAAAGCTTGCCCCTTTTTCCCAGTCTCATCACACCTTTCATGGGTGGAACTTTCAGTCAAACACTGTCACCAACAGAGAATTAAAAAGGCCTAACCCTCTTATCAGCATAACTTTCTGCCGACTTTAGGCGGTCAAAAGCCTATTCTGAATTAGTCGAACCCAATTCATGGCATCCTGAAGCAAATTAACACCCGACACATCAATCGAACCTAAATCAATCTATTTGATCGATGATCTACATCCTCGCCATACAAGGCCTCGAAGGTTCCATCAAGATGTTGGAATGGTAACTATTGTTATAAGCATACTCTGCCAATGGTAAATGCCTGTCCCATCGAGCCAAAAATCAATAACACTGGCCCTAAGAATGCCCTCTAACACCAGAACGGCGAGCTCTAATTGACCATCAGTCTGAGGGGGAAAAGTTGAACTCAAATCCACTCTAGTACCCAAACCATGTTGTAGAGCCTGCTAAAAATAAGCAGTGAACACAGACCCTCTGTCTGATGCTATGGACACTAGCACAACATGCAATCTGACAATGTCCCGAATATACAACCTAGTTAGCTGCTCTAGACTATAGCTAGTTCTTAGTGGTAGGAAGTGTACAAACTTGGTCAATCGATCAATGACCACCCAAACTGAATCTAACTTTCCCATAGAGTGGGTAAATCTATAATGAAATCCATCATCAGTCTCTCCCACTTCTATTGGGGAATGGGCATCCTTTGCATCGATCTACTAGGCTTTTTCTTCTCATACTTCACCTTTTGACAATTCAAACCTTGGCCATGAACTCAGCTATGTTTCTCTTGATACCAAACCACAAATAATGTTGTTAAGATCATGATACATCTTAGACACACCTGGATAGATGGAATATCTTGTACAATAGGCCTCTTCTAATATAAGTCTCACCTAGTTTCCCACCTTAGGCATATAAACTCTACCATTAATCCTCAAAACACCATCAAAATCAATAATAACCAGCTTTGCTTCACCTCTCAACACTTTAGCATGAATCATGCATAATTTGGGGTCCTCAAACCAATAAGCGCATATCTGGTCAAACAAAGAAGATCTAGCCTTAATAAAGGCCAAAATACTCTGAAAAGGAGAAATGGCCAAGCGAACGATTTGCCTAGCAAGCAACTGAACCTCTAGAGTTAAGGGTCTCTTCTAAGCCCTCAAGAATGCCAAATTCCCCATACTAGTACCCTTTTCAAAGCATCTGCCACCACATTGGCCTTCTTGGGGGGATATAGAATAGAGATGTCATAGTCCTTAAGCAACGCCAACACCTACATTGTCTCATGTTCAGATTAGTCTGAGAAAAGATGTATTTGAGACTTCAGTGATCGGTAAGGATCACAACGCACACATCATGAAGATAATGTCGCCATAACTTCAATACAAACACAATCTTAGCCAACTCTAAGTCATGGGTACGATACTTCTTCTCATGAGCCTTCATTTGTCTAGAAGCATAGGCTATCATCTTTACCCTTTGCATCAATACACCACCCAAGCCCAAATCTGAAGCATCACAATAAACAACAAATGGAACTCCCTCCTCAGGTAAGGCAAGAATAGGATCAGAAGTCAACAAATCCTTGAGCTTTTGGAAGCTCACCCCACAATCATCCAACTACCAAAATGGCACATGCTTAGTCAACGGGGCTACTATAGATGTGAAACCTTGAACAAAATACCGATAATACCCATTAACCAAGAAAACTCTGAATCTCAGTCACAGATGTAGGCCTAGCCCTCTCATAAAGAGTTGTTACCTTGGACAGATCGACCATAATACCCTCTTTTGACACAACATGACTAATAAATGGAACAAACTCAAGCCAAAACTCACACTTTGAGAACTTAGCATACAACTTCTCCTCCCTCATTCTCTGAAGTACAGTCCTCACGTGTTGAACGTGATCTGCCTCACTTTTGGAACAAATCACTATATCATCTATGAATATAATCAGGAAGAAGACTAAATAGGGCTTGAACACTCGGTTCGTCAACTCCATAAAAGAAGTTGGGGCATTAATCAATCCAAACAACATAACCACGAACTCATAATGCCCATAATAGGTCCTAAAAGATGTCTTCGGTATATCAGACTCCCAAACTCTCAACTGATGATAACCAAACCTCAATTCAATCATGGAGAATACCGAGGCACCCTACAAATGGTCAAAAAGATAATCAAGGCAAGGAAAGGGATATTTGTTCTTGATGGTCACTTTGTTAAGGTGTCAATAATCAATACACATACGCATAGTTCCATCCTTTTTTCACAAATAATACAGGAGCACCCCAGGGAGATACACTTGGATGAATGAAGCCTTTCTTCAACAAATCTTCCAATTATTCCTTCAACTCTTTCAATTCAACTAGGGACATCCGATAAGGAGCAATAGATACGGTCTTAGTGTTAGATTTCATATCAATAGCAAATTCAATATAACAATCCGACAAAACACTAGGAAAATCAGTTGGAAGTACATCCACAGACTCTCTAGCAACCTTGGTGTCCAGTAAAGATTGGGACTCCTAAGAAACAACCCAAACATGAGAGAAATAAGCTAGGTACCACTTTTCCATCATTTGACACGCATGTATATAGGAAATAACACCCTTAGGATAGGAACTAGGTACTCCAGTCCACATCAACTGAGGCAAGTCGGGGCAAGATAGGGTCACATTCTTTGCATGAAAGTCAAGAATAGCATAATGGGGCGATAACCAATCCATATCTAATATCATATCAAATCTATCATATCCAACAATATCAGATTAGCAACAATATCTCTCCCTAGAAAAATTAAAATACATCCCCAATAAACTTGATTCACCACTAAAGATTCACCTACCGGGGGTGGATACACATATAGGCTTGGAAAGCGACTCACATATAATTTAATATCAGAAGCAAAATAGGTCGATAAATATGGATAAGTAGCGCCTAGATCAAATAAAAGTAAAGCTAAATGATGTCACACTAGAACCATACCTGTGATAACTACATCAGAGGCCTCTGCCTCAACTCCATCTAGAACAATATAGCAAACTATACGACCACCAGCAGCCTATGGTCCTCCACAATATCTACCTCTTTTCGAACCATGACCTCTTCTAGCACCAACCCTCATGCCCTAAGAGGTGCCTCTGGCTATTACCTGAGGTCCTTAAGCCTGAGTAGGAAACACTCGATGTGGACAATGATTGGCGAAGTGCTCAACCTCATTACAAATATAACAAGCCTTGGGGTCTCTCTCCTGAGATAGTTGTGGGGAAGAACTACCACATCTAGCTGAACCAGGGGAACTATCATGGCCTGTCTGTGTAGGCCTATATATGTCAACAATGTCAGATGCTAGAAGAGATGCCTGAACTGCCCCGCCCTAATAATCCTATCCCTGAAACCCTCTATCATATGGAGGGTGTCCATTAAACTGAGCATACTGAAAGAATCTCTTCTCACCACTTGCCTCTTATGCCTGATGTGCTCTATCATACGAGCATGATCACAACACTTAGAAAAGTGCCTCCAGCCAATACTAAAGACGTTGTAGCCTCTTGAAGATACCCTTCCAAGCCCTTGGCAAACCACCATGTCCTATAAAAATCAGTAGGAATACTGGACAGAGCATATTTAGATAAGGCATGGAATCTGGCCCCATAATCTGAAACTGAGATAGAACCCTGCTATAGTCGATCCAGCTCATCTCTATGACTGTTCCGGAGGCTACATGTTACGAAATTCTCCAAATATATCCTCGTAAACTACTCCCAAGTCATAGCCCAAGAGCTAGCCATATGATAAGCTAGAACTAACATCTACCACTCCTTGGCGAGTTCGTGAACTGGTATGAAGTGTAGGCAACCCCATGAGACTTGAGAATGGCCGGGCCACACACGATCCTTGTGATTTGATAGTAAATCATGAGCTCTATCGCCAGGAGTGCCGTCAAATCGCAGAGGAGTCAACCGTACAAACCTCTCAAAGCTTTTCTACTCCACTATATACATGGTTGGGCTGGAAAAAGATGGTGGCACCACAATCAAGTGAAGTGCAATAGATGGAGCAACAACCAAACTCTGAAACTGAGAACCTGAACTCTGTCTAGATGCTTGAAGTAAAGTAATAGTAGTTACAGGATGTTCTGCTGGAGCTGATAAAGGACACATATGTATCATAGCCGGCTCAGGTGGAGCACTAGAAGGACCAACTTGTGTGGTTGAAAATGGTATCTCAATAGTAGCTGGGGCCGGAGCAGCTCTCTCCAATCTAGTGAATAACTACATAAGTAGCTCCTAAACTAAAGGTGTAGGGGATGAAGCTAAAAGAGGTGGAATAGACTCAGTAGACCCCTCTGGCACTATAATAGGCCTCTGAGAAGCCTATCGAGCCTATCCCTCGGACGATGCTCCTCTCTAGAAATCCCTCATCCCTTGGCCCTATCACGAACTCTAATTCGATATTGAGTGAGAGTCATATCAGCTAACTCGGGCTCTCCCACTGAGCAATGAGATCGAGTAATTGGCATTCGCGCAGAAGGAGTAAAATAGATACTTTCAAAAAGGTTATACAAAGTAACACACGAATCGAAGCAAGATATGAAACTTTTTTCCTATTAAGTATCCCGTATACTCCCGAAGATAGGTGTAGAAATCTACACACTGGTCTATGAGACTCTACTAGACACCCTGCTCTTGATACACGAGCCCAACGAACCTAGAGTTTTGATACCAAACTTGTCACTACCCAAAATGGACTGCATCTAAAAGAAAAAGGAAATAATGCAAAAACCATCTCAACATAACATAAAAAATCTCTCAAAATTTGGAGTCATGAATAAGGAGCATCTAAAGTGATACTAAAGTGTAAATACACATGTCTCAAATGAAAAACAAAGTTGTTTCATAGAATCTGACACATATTTGAAAAGAAAGTATAGGAAATCTTAAGGATCCACGGTGACTCGAAGTCTAAGCTTCAACAGTAAGATCAGGATAGATGGAGGAAAGTCTAAAAGACTGAATTTTCTAGCCTATGTGGGTCCCTATGCTCAATCTGCAGGGATGAAACAGAGTAGCGGTGTGTACACCTAAATATACCCAGTAAGTTCAATTGACAGCGCAAGAAAAATTGAAACAAGTATGTAATAATGAAGAACCCTACCCCTGCATCCAAAAAAAGGTTAATACATACTATAAAAGATACAATAATAATGGGATAAGATATCCTAAAGAACCTGTAAATGCCATATAATCATAATATGATAACATGCACAATTCATTAGTCTAAAAATCAAATGTGTCACAACATTTCCACCTACTCGTAGTTACGGTAATATTAGAATTCCACAGCCTTGCCACAATCCCATGGTAAAGGTAATGTCATGATGCCAAGTCCTTGCCACCTGTCCGTGGTCAAGGTACATGAAGTATATATCTGAGCCTTGCCTCCTACCCAGGTCAAGGGGGTCATACCAATGTTAACCATAATGCCCTTGCCTCCTACCCGAGGCAAGGAATGATACAAGCCACACACAATGGATGTAAATCAACAGTCCAAAGACACATGTAAACAAGTAGAATAGCATTACAACAAGAATACCAAGGCATGAAACTCATAATAGTCATGTATACTCAAGGAGTAATATCAAGTGTCACAACTAATGCCCAAACCAACATCATAGTTTAGATCATCATAGGTATATCCATAATCCAGAGTGTCAATAATATCACACCTAATCCCAAGTATGATAGAATATTAGTATTATCGGACCTAAATCATCCCAAATATACAAGCATATTAATAATACCTTACCTGACTCATCCTAATTAGTCTCACAAGTCTCATTTAGTCATATTTTATCTGAAGGCCTCATCATTCCCTCATAATTTATCTCAGTTCATCAGTAGGATCTAAACTATACCACAATTCATCTCAATCGGAATCACATTCCCATCACATTTATTAACTCATTCACACAATTATCCATCTAAATTGCACAATAATCAAATGAACATGCTCAACAACTTATCAGTCCCAAATGGTTAGCCGAACCTACTTCGATGTCGAAACCACAGTCAAACAAGCTTTTAATCAACTCATAAAACTCAAGACAAAAGTCATAAAAAAATGATTAGTCTAGTGTTAGAAATACTTATCCAAGAAAAATCTTCAAAAATCATTCTGCAAAATCGCCCCAAAAGGCTTGAAAGTTTGAAAATTTATTAAAAATAGTGTTTTACGAGTTTAAAACTACCTAGGTATGAAAACTACTCCGCGATCGCGGAGCCCATCCCTAGAAGGCGGAGACCAAACAGGCCATAACTCCGCGACCACGGGACATAGCCTGTGCATGCAGAGCTCAGCAGACCACACCCTCTACGAACACGGAAGCTTCTCCGTGAAGGTAGATAAGAAATCCTCCTGCACCAGATCTTAGCAAAAACCAGCAACTGAAGTTTTATTTCCCTACTCGGAATGGACCCCCGAAACTCATCCGAACTCAGAATTTCACAAATCAAATATGTATCAATACAAGAAATAGTAATCCAAACTTCACAAAATCATCATAAATCAGTTTCATGGACTTATCGTTATATTTACCAATGCAAGCCGATAAAACTAGCTTAAAATTTAAAATACCAAAACTGCCCTCGATAACTCAAAAAATTATTCTGAGATTATTTCTAGTGTTAGTTTCCCCATCTGGAGCTTATGAAATTTTTGAAATTTTAAGCTGAGCTTACGAACTCTGAATGTTGACTAAAGTCAAACTTTGATTTCAGAATCAACTAAAATCGCAACTTTGGGCCTAAAAACCTCACTCTATCTCCAAATTTAGTTATGTGGCTTATCATAGTTCAATTTTGACATTTCTGAGATAATTCATTTGATGGATCCTTGATCCGACCTTCGAAACTCAGAATGAAAAAAAAACTCATTTTTTCAATAACTTAAGCTTCCTAAAATGGAAAAATTCAAATTTTTTCAACTTTTAAAACTCAAGACTCTAGTTCCAGCCTTTCAAATTGTTCAAAATAGGCTTGACGCAACTTACGAAAGGGTAAAATAATAGTTTTTATTAATAAAGCAAAAAATGGCCATTTAAGTCATTACACACTATCTCATACTCAACCAACCTACTCTTATTGGCCACGATGTCGTTGACATGCTTGGCATACTTTGAAATTACCTGCAAAACATCAATCGAAAGCATTTAAAGTGAACCTATTTAAGTAATTCAATAAACATACCAAAGCATTTGTCCTCCTTCTTTTTGAACTTTTGTGGCAACGAAGAAGGTGGTTTTACTTTTGGTTCTTCATTACACCTTGGCAAGCTTCACTCTTCTTCCTCAACAGCCTTTTCCTTACCTTTCTCTACAGTAGTTTTGTTTGTTTAAACTATCTCAACTAGTGCTCGACCATTATCGGTACTCGTGGCATTCACCTACTTCGGGTTTGGGGTAGTGTTACCTAGCAAACCTCCTTTCTAGCGAGAGTTCTATGGAATTGCCGATTTTCCAAGCTATTTTCATATACTATCGTTAACCAATTGATTTACGTGAACATTTATAGCTAGCTTTGTTTGGTCAGCCATGATCTGGTTTAGCATGTCTTCAAGATTTAGGTTCCCTGATTTGTTAGTCTGTTGACATCCTTGCCCATGGTTGTAATGTTGTCCACTTCCTTGTGGCTTAAACTAGCTTTGTTATTAGTGTTGTTTTTGATTTCCACCCCATGAGAAGTTTAGATGGTTTTTCCAACTCGAGTTGTATGTGTTACCATAATTTTGGTGACCTCCACCCTTAGGTGCATTACCCATAAAATTAACTGAATCAGGATTGGCTCCATAGTGCTCAAATATATGTTCACTGCCACCATATACCTCACACCATGTTGGTTTTCATTGTACCACATCTATAGGGTTATATTATTATCCCAATGCTAGATTATTAATGTAGGTAGCTATTATGTTCTACATAGCTGCAATCTATATGGTTAAGGCTATCATATCATCAACTTATAGAATTTCTATTATTTTTGCACCGTCGTCCTCTAACTTCCTCCGTTCCACTCAAGATTTTCCTGAGATATATGATTCAACAGCATATAGAGCTCATCATAAGTTTTTCTGATGCTTGTGCACTTGCAACAGAATCAAGAAAAAATTTTTATTGGGTTACAATCCTTCAACAAAGGCATAGACCAACATTTCATTAGCTTGGTGATAATGAGGACAGATAATAATTTAGTATTTAAGATTATCCCAGGCTTGGCACAAAAATGTGCTTTGAAAATGCCCAAAATTATAACTTTCATATATCTCAAAATCAGTGTGTGATATCGAAAATTTGACTTCATATTCTTGATCACGGAAAAAATTGAGTGTGAAATAAGCATAACCCGAATTTTAGAGAACCCATAGCGAAATATAATTTTTGCAAATTTTCAATTTTCAGTGGCCATTCGTACCCTGGCCATGACGCGCTTGGGGCATGGATTAGTGTTGGGATGAAGTCTGCATCTGGTCCATGTCGCACCAAGGGCGTAGACCAGTGTATTATTTTCCTTTATTTTTCTAGCTCGAGAAGGGGTATTGGGAACATAGCCCCATGTCACAACCTAAGCCTAGGGCCTAGACGTGACATGTCATAAGGGGAATCCAAAGGGACCCCAAGCAAGTCTCTTAGAACATCATTACACATCCTTGGTCACGAAAGCAATAAAATAGCAAAAAAAAGAGTAGAAATAAGGATAATCGGGTCTAAGAGACATCATTCATATCATAACAAGAAGAGTTAAGAGAGAGTCAATGCTCATAAAACTGCACATGACATGTCCAATAATACCTCTAATACATAGATAAGAACAGGGGCAAACAAAAGCAACCAGGCTCACCCTTATAGTCAATATTTACACAAAAGAAAGGTGGTTCTAGAACATAGTAAGAGATCATAAGCAACGTCCCAAAATGGAGGACTCACCAACAAGCATGAGTGGAAGCGTACTAGCCGCATCGATGAGGATGCTCAATTGGGGCTTCGGTTTCTACATGGTGACATTATGTAAGCATAGAGTATGTGTTAGTATATTTGAATGTACGAAGTATGTAGGATTTTATGCAACAAGTGGTAAGTACCATAATCAAAATGCATATCACAGATAATGAATAAATATATAGCAATATGACATGTATGAATGATACTTGGAGTAAAATCATGCTTATATAGAACAGAATGCATATGTAGCAAGTGACCATCAATATAGTATATCCAAGGCCTATCACCTCGTTGGAGAGGTCAATGAGGTACAAACCCCTCAAAATGGTTAATGATGTACCAACTTCGCAATATGGTTTACTCGGGCCTGCCACCCCCCAAGCAAGGCACAAATATACAAAGCCCTCAATGTGGTTAATGAAGTACCAACCACTTAATATGATTATACAGGCCTAAAACCCCTCGTACTAGGCAACCAAGGTACCAAACCCTCGATGTTGTTACCCGGGCCTACAACCCCCCAAGCTAGGCTTGGTTAACTCACAGCGCCATAAACATATATTCATTTCATCATCATTTAGTCATTCAACTCATAAGACCTGCAGTGGGCCTTCAATTCGTCAAATAAACCATTACCGGATATTTTATCAAACACTTGGCGGGTGTGTAGTGCTAGTGCAAAACCATGCAATTCAAGAATGTTATCATGCTAGAAAATCAAATGTTAAACCATAAATAGATACTTGGTACCACCCTTAAACAATATACATCAAAACCCTTCATCAATCCTCACAATAAATCTCACATTCATAGCCATAAACATAGTAAAACAGTCACAATTTCATAAACTCCAACATAGTGTGCATTGAATTTCATAATAAATAAGACCTATGAGTAAATAAATATTAAATCATGCAATTTTTAAGAAAAGAAAGCTTGGGCATTATGGGTGAAAGGAACCCATGAAATAAACCCACAAACCTTATCTTAGGAGAATAGCTTGATGAAGAATAGACATGGAGACTTGAAGCTTGAATGAGAACCTTGAGATCCGGATGAGTTTGTGACTTGAATTTAGGAGATGAAATATCTTTCAAGTGTTTGAATGAGTATTAGGGAATGTTTTTGAATGATATGAGGGTGAAATATGGCTAAGTATAGGTATTTTCACTTTTGGGAACACTTAGGCTCAAGATCTAAAAGCCTTGGACCGAGATAAAAAAATCACTGGCAACAAAATACACAAGTCCGTTTCTGGTCCACAATGCGGACATGTCGTTAAGGCAAAATTAATACATTTCCGTGACAGTTGCACATCCCGGAACTATCGCGGAAAGATTCTGGATAAGGAAAATTATGAAAAATGAAATTGCTAATCGTTTGCTCTTAAATCGGGGTTAGACCCATTTACGACTCAATTTGACCCCTTGATCAGGAATATGAAGTCGAATTTTTTCTATCACGTATGAATTTTGAGACATATGGAAATTGCGATCCAAGCACTTCCAAAGCACATTTTCCGACACTTTTTAGGGTCATTTCAATATCTCCCTCTTGGGAACATTTATCCCCAAATATCAAAGAAATGTATATGAGGGATGCAAACATGAAACTTTCAGCCCACATAGAGACGTAAAGATGCACTTAAACATCATTTCAAAAATCTCATCATAAGAGTAGAATCATCATTAACTTGTCAATTTAAACATGAATGTATGCAATGACATGAGGGCTTAGATCAATACCTTAGGCTTGAGTGGAGAGGAAAAGATAAGTATATCGCTTTTGCATATCCGTTTCGGCCTCCCAAGTAAGACTTCCAACTTGTTTGTTCCTCCAAAGGACCTCAATAGAAGCAACTTCCTTGTTCCTCAACTTCTTCACTTGCCTATCCAAGATCTATACTGGAACCACTTCATATGTCAAGTTGTCTTCAACTACCCCCACAATGTCAAGAGGAACAATAGCATTGGAATCATCCACACACTTCCTCAACATAGACACATGAAAGAACGGATGAACCAATTCCATCTCTCTAGGAAAGTCCAACAGGTAGGCCATCTTACAAATCCTTCTCATATAAGGGACCATATATCTAGGGCTCAACTTGCCCTTCTTACCAAAACAGACCACACCCTTCATGGGTGACACCTTTAAATAAACCCAATCACCAACCTTGAATTCAAGATCCTTTCTCCTTGCATTGGCATAGAACTTTTGGCGACTTTGGGACGTCTTCAACCTTCCCCTAATCATCCTAACCTTCTCGATAGCCTCCATAATCAGATATGGTCCCAACATAGCCACTTTACCAATTCCAAAGCACCCAAGCAATGATCTACAACGTTTACTGTAAAGTGCCTCAAAAGGAATCATACTGATGCTAGTACGATATCTATTGTTATAGGCAAACTCAATCAATGGAAGATGATCATCCTAACTACCCTTAATCTCTAATACACAAGCTCTAAGCATATCCTCAAGGGTTTGGATAGTCCTTTAGTCTTGGCCATCTATTTGAAGGTGGAATGCGATAGTAAGCTGAACCTTTGTACCAAGACCCCTTTGGATAAACCTCCAAAAATGTGAAGTACATCGAGCTCCATGATCTGATGTGATGGATAAATGAACCCCATGCAATATCACCAAGTCATGGATGTACAACCTAGCATACTGCTCAGGCCCATATGTGGTCTTAACCAGTAGAAAGTGAGCTGATTTTCTTATCATATCAACCACAACCCAAATGGAATCAAAACCCTTCCTAGTCTTGGGCAACACAACTACAAAGTCCATATTAATCTCTTCCCACTTCTAAGTAGGAACCTCTATGTCTTGTGTTAGGCCACCAAGGCTTTGATGTTCGGCTTTGACTTGTTGACAACTATGGCAACCGGACACAAATTTTGCAATATCTTTCTTCATGCCTCCCCACCAATACGCATCTCTCAAATCTCTATATATTTTAGTAGAACCAGGGTGAATAGAATAGGAAGAACCGTGAGCCTCATAAAGAATTATCTCTCTCAATCCATCAACATAAGTCACACACAATCTCCCTTGGTATCAAAGTGCACCATCTCCCCCTTGGGAGAAAATATTCACTTAATCCTCATTAACCAGGGTTTTAAGTTCCAATAAGGAGGGATCAAGATCTTTCTTAGCTTTCACCTCCTCCACCAATGAAAATTTAGAACCATCAACAACAACAACAACAACAACAACAACAACATTGTCCACCTCTTCCAATCTGACTCCCAATCTAGCCAAACGATGGACCTCCCTAGCTATCTCCCTATCACCACCATCAACATAAGCTAGGCTACCATAGACAGCCTTCTCAAAGCATCCGCCACCACATTAGCCTTACTCGGATGATAATACACACTTATATCATGGTCCTTAAGAAGTTCTAACCATCTCCTTTGCCTCAAGCTAAGATCTTTTTGAGTGAAGACATATTGGAGACTCTTATGATTCGTGAACACATATACATGCACCCCATACAAGTAATGATACCAAAACTCTAATGTAAGTACTACGGCGGACAATTCAAGATCATGAGTAGGATAATTCTTTTCATGCACTATGAGTTGCCTAGAAGCATAGGCTACCACCTTACTTTTTTGTATTAGAACCCAAGCCAAACTAACTATAGAAGCTTCACAATAGAAAACAAATCCCTCTAGCTCATCCGATAGTGACAATATACAAGCGAACACAAGCTTATCTTTCAATATTTGGAAGCTCCTCTCACATTCATCGGTCCATACAATGTTAGCCTTCTTTTGAGTCAGTTTTGTCATAGGAGGTAACAAATCTATGGTAGTAACCCGCTAAGCCCGAGAAGCTCCTAATATCCGACAGGGTCAATGGTCTAGGCCAATTTCTAATCACATTCATCTTTTTAGAATCCACCTTAATATCACCCCTGACACCATATGACCTAGGAAGGCAACTTCTGTCAATGAAATTCACACTTCTCATATTTAGCATACAATTTCTTATCCCTCAATCTTTGCAACGCTACCCTCAAATCACCCATGTGCTCCTAATTATGCGAATAGATCAAAATGTCATCAATGAACACCACAACAAATGAACCAAGGTAGGGTTTAAAGACCCTATTAATTAGGTCCATAAAGATAGGAAGTGCATTGGTCAACCCAAATGACATCACAATAAACTCATAATGCTCTACCGAGTCTGGAAGGCCATCCTTGGAATATCACACTCCCTCACCTTCACTTGATGATACCCGGACCAAAGATAAATCCTAGAGAAAAGACTAGAACCCTTGCAATTGGTCAAACAAATTATTAATCCTTGGAAGAGGATACCTATTATTGATGGTGACCCTATTAAGTTGCCGATAGTCAACATTCTGAGGGACCTATCCTTCTTTTTCACAAACAACACTAGTGCACCCCAATAAGTCTAATAAATCCCTTCCCCAACAAGTCCCTTAATTGTTCCTTCAACTCCGCCAGGCCATGCGATAAGGGAGAGTAGAAATGGGTTGAGCTTCAGGAAGAAGATCTATACCAAAATCTATTTCCCTGTCGAGAGGAACACTAGGAAGACCATTTGGATAGAAATCAAGGAACTTATTTACATTCAAAACCAACTCAATAGGAAGGACCTTGGACTCCACATCCCTAACCCTCACAAGATGGTAAAGACACCACTAAGAGATCAACTTACGGGCTTTAATACAATAGATAAACCTACCTTTGACCACCACATCATGACTCTCCCACTTAAGGATGGGTTCATTTGGGAATTGGAACTTGACCTTACGGGTTCTATAATCAATAGAGGCATAGTATGCATGAAACCAATCCATCCCAAGAATGACATCAAAATCAATCTTATTTAACTCAACAAGATCTCAAGACAATAATTTATGCAAGATGGAAATGGGATAATTTCTATAGACCTTCCAAGCAATAATAGATACACCAATAGGAGTAAATACCACATATAACTCACACAACAACTTGGGGTCAACATGGAACCTTTTGGCGGCAAAAGAAAGAGTGGAACCTAGATCAATCAATGCATGCACATCAAAATCAAAGATTTTTCACATACTGGTGATGATATCAAGAACCTCATCAAACCTTTGCCTCCCATGTAGAGCATAAAATCTATTGTTCCTTCGGCCATCTTCGGCCACCTCTTCACAAAGGAACCATATTAGCACCTTGTGGACAAACCTTCTTACCCTTGTTACGATTTTGAGGACAATCTATTGCCTTATGCCCCATCTCCCTACAACCATAACAAGCACCAGTATTCCTCAAGCATGAGCCATCATGACCCTTACCACACTTTGGACACACATCAATAGGACCCATACCACCAACACCTTGGCCCCTTGGAATGTCATTGGAAAACCTCCTATAGTGAACCTGAGAAGACCCTTGGCTTTGATGAAAGCGGCCACCCTTTCGTCTTTGGAACTTACCCTCAAAACGGATCATCGTGGCCTCATGATCCCTTCTCTTCCTCAATTTCTCCTCTTCCATTTGTTTGACATAAGTCATCAAACGTGACAAGTCCATGTCACTAATCGACATGGCAGACGAACATTCCTAACTAAGTCAAAAACTCCCATCACAAATATGTTCATCGAAGATCTTGAGTAGGCCACAAAATGTGGAGCATATTTTGAAAGTTGGTTGAACTTAAGGGCATACTCTCTCACTCTCATTGACCCATCTCAAATTAATAAATTCTACCAACTTAGCTTCCCTAAGTTCAAGGGGGAAGAACCGATTAAGGAAGGCCACCTTGAACTTCTCCCAAAGCACCACATAGTTGACTCGCTTCTCTTCCTTCCATTGATTGTACCATATTTCTGCTACCCCTTTGAGTTGGTAGGCCACCAATTCTGCCTTATCCTTCGACCTCACACCCATGCTAGCCAAAATCTTATAGACTTCATCAATGAACTCTGGAGGGTCCTCACTTACCTTTGACCCATAGAATTCCGGGGGATTCATTCTCATGAAGTCTCTCACCAGAGATGCCAATGTAGGAGTGTGAGGGTCTTGAGCCCCTTGGTTGGCCTGATTAGCCACAACTTATGCAGGCAAAGTGAAAGCATCCCAAAACTTTCTATTAATCGGTTACTCCTCGGGTGGGTAGGCTCTTCTCCCTCTCGTGCTAGGAATGATGTAGCATAGCAAAAGATAATGGATAGGGGAAAAACCTTACTTCAACTTCTATAGCACGACATAGAGTAAGAAGGGAAACATTTCCTAAACGCCTCATAGCCTATAGCCCATAGTTGTGATGCACAACACAGCCATGAAGAAGACTCTAATTGATGTTTGTATTGGACTCTAAGGATCTAACAACCTTGTGCTATGATACCAAGTTTGACATGATCCAAGCCTAGGGCCTAGACATGACACTACGAAAAAGGAACCTGAAGGGACCCCAACTGAGCCTCTTAGAAATCAGTACACATTCTTGGTCGCGAAAGCAAAAAAATAGCAATAAAAGAGTAGATATAGTGATAACCATGGCTAAGGGACATCAATCATGTCATAACATAAAGAGTAAAGAGAGAGTCAATGCTCATAAAATTACACATGATATGTCCAACAATACCTCTACTACATAGATAAGAGCGGGGGACAAGATAAGCAATTGAACTCACCCTCATAGTCAACATTTAAATAAAAGAAAGGTAGTTCTAGGACATAGTAAGTGATCATAAGCAACATCCATTAAATGGAGGACTCACCAAAAAGCTTGAGTGGAAGCATACTAGCCACGTGGATGAGGATGCTCAATCAAAGATTCGGTTCCTATATGGTGACATCATGTAGGCATAGAGTATGCATTAATACGTTTGAATGTACCAAGTATGTAGGATGCAATGCAACAAGTGATAAGTACCATAATCAAAATTCTTATCATAGACAATGAATAGACATATAGCAATATGGCATATATAAATGATACTTAGAGTAAAATCATGCTTATATAGAATACAATACATGTGTAGCAAGTGACATCAATATAGAATATCCAAGTCCTACCAACTCCTTAGAGAGGTGAATGAGGTATAAACCCCTTAAAATGGTTAATGAGGTACCAACCCCTCTATATAGTTACCCGAGCCTACCACCTCCTAGCTAGGGACCAACATACAAACCCCTCGATGTGGTTAATGAGGTACCAACTCCTTAATTTGGTTATACATCCTAAAACACCCCGTACTAGGCAAACAAGGTACTAACCCCTCGATGTGGTTACCTAGGCCTATAACTCCCCGAGCTAGGCTTGGTTAACTCACAACACTATACAGAGAATACCATCTACATACATTCATTTCATCACCATTTCATCATCATTTAGTTATTTAACTCAGAAAACCTGCATTGGGCCTTCAATTCCTCAAATAACCATAGCCAGACATTTTATCAAACACTTAGCGGGTGTATAGTGCTAGTGCAAAACCATGCAATTCAAGAATGTTATCACGCTAGAAAATCCAATGTAAAATCATAAATAGTGTGCAGTGATTTTCGTAATAAATAAGACTTATAAGTAAATCAACTTTGAATCATGCAATTTTTAAGAAAAGGAAGCTTGGGCATTATGGGTGAAAAGGGACACATGAAAGAAACCCACATACCTTATCACTAGAGAATAGCTTGATGAAGATTGGAGATAGAGATTTGAAGCTTGAATGAGAACCTTGAGATCCAAATGAGTATTAGGTAATGTTTTTGAATAATATGAGGGTGAAATATGGCTAAATATAGTTATATTCACATTTGGGAATACTTAAACCTAAGACCAAAAAGCCTATGACTGAGATAAAAAAATCAGTGGCAACAAAAATATACAGGTCCATATCTAGTTCATGATGCGGACATGTCGTGGAGGCAAAACTAATACATGTCCACGACGCACACTATCGTGGATCGATTCTGGATAAGGAAAATTATGAAAAATGAAATTGCTAATCGTTTGCTCTTAAATCAGGGTTAGACTCATTTCCCACTGAATTTGACCCCCTGATCAAGAATATGAAGTCGATTTTTGATATCACGTACGAATTTTGACATATATGGAAATTACAAATATGGGCACTTTCGAGGCAATTTTCAAGCACTTTTTGGGGTCATTTCACCCCATGCCCACTTATTCATGAAAATACCTATAGTTAGATATGTTTTAACTCTATATGACTCAAGACCCTCTCAAAAACCTCTCCAGAACTTAACAAAATATCTCATTCAAATTTTAAAGATTTCAAGCTAACTTTGGAACTCAAGGATTCCCTTCAAGCTCCAAGTCTATTCAAGATCATCTCAAGAAAACCCAAGTTTGAGGTATGTGAGTTTCATCCATTGGGTCCTTTAACCTATTGAGTCCAATCTTCCTTTTTATTAAAATTTCATGTTTTTAAGTTATATTATCTATAGATATCTCTTATTATAAATTATAAATATAAATTATGTTGGGGTTTTATGAAATATTGATTGACTATGCATAACTATCTATTTCAAGCTTATACCATGGATTGATTTTTATACTGAGACTATTTTGAGCTATAAAACTATGATCTATTAAGATTTGATGATGGATTTCAAGATATCCAACATGAGGGTTTTGCAATATATTGGTTGGTTGATTTACATAGAGTTTTCTCACATGATTTCACTATTAAATTGCATGATTTTGAACTAGTATCATGAATCCACCAAGTATTTGATAAAATGTCATGTCAAGAATTCTCAAGTTATTGATGATCTATTATATGATTTACATATCAAGTGATTATATGATGATTAAGGGCTTTCAAGTATGTGTTGAATTCATAAAAAGTATCTATGATGTTACAAATATCAAGTTAAGCCCTATTTCAAGATTTTTACCTCTTGTGAGCCATTCAGGTTAAATTAAGGGTTCATATATAATTATAATCTACTCTCATGTTTCAAGTTAGGCTCACCATTATATGTCAAGTATATTTAAGAGCTACTCATGTCATGTTTCCATGTTTCTTTCAAGTTACACAAGTTATGATTATTTCAAGTATTTCATGGGATTAAACTTACCACCGATGGATCGAATGTCAGCATGAACTATCTTCAAGTATCCACACTTCTTTCCTCAAACTATGTCCCAAAATAGGGTTATGCTATACCCTTGCTAAACATTTGGATCCATTTAGTACACTTTATCATGAAATCCATCCAGAAATGGGATGGGTTCTCGTAAAGGGAGTTACTTCTCTGAAATAGGATGGACTCACATAAGGTGGAGTATAGTTTACCTTGGAAAGTAGACCACCTCTTTACTGATGAGGGATAATCATTGGAATTCCAAGTTGTAGCTCTCTTGGTCTTACTTTTGTTTGTTAGGGTCTCTTTCCACATGTGTATTATGTTCTATGCAAATTGAATGATTTACAAGCATGTTTTACTTCAAGCATTGACCATGCATGCCATATTGAGATCTCACTTATCTATTGCTTATTACTATGCATTTTGACTATATTTGCTTATGTCAAGTTGCATTGCATCCTACATACTTAGTACATTCAAACGTAATAATGCATGCCTACATGATATTACCATGTAGGAATCGAAGCACTACTTGACCAGCATCCACATGGCTAGTACAATCCATTGAAGTAAGCCTTGGTGAGTCCTCAAGTCCGGGGACACTATCTTTACTTCTCTTGCTATATTGAGTCTTCTCTTGTTGAACACATTTTATTATGAGGGTGAGCTCGGACTATGTCTTGGCCCCCGCTCCATTCTATTATAGAGGTGTTGTTGGAATATTATGATGTATTTAGGCTATAAGCTTGACTCTTTATGCTTTTATGATTATCAAAGACTTCTTTTAGTCTTGTTTCCCTTGTTTTATACCTCTTGTTGTTGTTTACTTTGCTTCTGCGATCAAGGATGTGTGATTGATATACTAAGGGGCTCGTTTGGCTCCCTTCGGGATTCCATTTACTGTATCACATCTATGACCTAGGCTTAGGTCATGATGAACTTGTATCAAGGCATTAACAACACACCGCATTGATTAGAGTCATATTCATGGTTGTGAAGCGCGCTACGACTATGAATGGGAGGATATTAGGTGTTTTAAGAAATGTTTCACTTCTTCATGGTCTATATTGTGCTTTAGATGTAAGTGTAAGGCTTTTCCCCTTATGAATGGTCTTTTCTCTTTTAGATCATCCCGATTCCAAGTGGAAAACTAAGGAGAGCCCGCACATCCGAGGGGCAACCAGCCCCTCCCGCTCCTCAAGCTGCTCTAGAAGGAGGGGTAGGCCAAGATGAGTTCAAGATGCTATTGCAATGTTGGCTAATTCCATTACTAACCAAATCAACTAATGGTCTCAATCCCCTCATGCTCCCACTTCGGCTTCTTGGGTGAGGTATTTCACTAGAATGAACCCACAGGAGTACCATGGATCTAAGACGGATGAGGATCCCCAAAAGTTCAGAAATGAGGTGTACAAGGTGCTATCCATCATGCAGGTCAATTCGGAGCAAAAGGCAGATTTAGCAGCCTACCAACTAAAAGGGATGCTCAAATTTGGTTTACACAATGGAAGTTGGAGAAGGGGAATGATGGTGCTATCCCTTGGGAAGAGTTCAAAGCTGCATTTCTTAACTATTTCTTTCCTATTGATCTAAGGGAGGCTAAGATGATGGATGTTATGAACCTTAAGAAAGGTTCCATGAGTGAGAGGGAGTATGCCCTCCAGTTCAACCAACTCCCTATGTATTGCCCATAATTGATTTCCAAGCCTAGATCAAGGATGAACAAATTTATATCGGGAGTGTCTGACTTGGTTAATAAGGAGTATCTTACCGTTATGCTAGTAAATGATATTAAATTGTCCTGCCTCATGACACATGTCGAGCAACTAGAGGAGGAGAAGCTTAAAAAAAGAAAGAATGGTGAGTTCAATAGGGCTCGTTTTGAAGGTAGTTTCCAAGGTTCCAAGGGTGGCCAGTTTCCTCAAGGCCACAAGTTCCACAACTAAGGGTCTTCCAATGCTACTAATAAGAGAGTTTCTAATGTTAATCCAAGATTCGAAGGTGGTAATAGAGGAATGATAAAACCTAGATGTCCAAGACGTGAAAAGAATCATAGTGGTCCATGTTTGTGGAATTATAATGCTTGCTTTAGTTATGGTAAGATGGGTCACAATGTTATTGATTGTCCTCATGCTCAAACCAAAGGTAGAGATGGTTGTCCACAAGGACAAGGTGCAAATGCAGGTCAAAGGGGGAGAGAAGGCCAACAAGGTGGTGCACCAAGGTAAAATAGATTCTATGTTCTTCAAGGGAACAAGGGATGAATGAGGTTCCCGATGTTGTCACTGGTATGTTTAAGGTTTTTGATTTTGATGTATATGCATTGATAGACCCAAGTGTCACTCTTTCTCTTATTTCTCCTTTTGTTGCCAAAAAGCTTCGTGTTAGTCCCGAATTGTTGTATGAACCTTATGAAGTGTCTACCCCCGTTGACGAGTCCTTGGTTTTGATGTATATGCATTGATAGACCCAAGTGCCACTCTTTCTCTTATTACTCCTTTTATTGCCAAAAAGCTTCGTGTTAGTCCCGAATTGTTGTATGAACCTTATGAAGTGTCTACCCCCATTGATGAGTCTAATGTTTCTAAAAGAGTCTATAGAAATTGTCCCGTGTTCATCTTACATAAAATCTTTCCTTGTGACTTTGTTGAATTAGATATGGTGGATTTTGATATCATTCTTGGGATGGATTGGTTGCATGCGTATTATGCTTCTATTGATTGTAGAACCTATAGGGTTAAATTCCAATTCCCAAATGAGCCCATCCTTAAGTGGATGATGTGATGGTCAAGGGTGGGTTCATTTCTTGTCTTAAAGAATAAAAGTTGATTTCTAAGGGTTTTCTCTATCATCTTCTTAGGGTTAGGAATGTTGATTATAAAGTCCTTCCTATTGAGTTGGTACTAATGGTTAATGAGTTTCTTGATGTCTTTCTTGATGAGCTTTCTGGTGTTCCTCCCAAAAGGGAAATAGATTTTGGTATAGACCTCCTTCTCGATACTCAAGCCATTTTTATTCCCCCGTACCATAGGCCCTAGCGGAGTTGAAGGAGCAATTGAGGGATCTATTGGAGAAGGGTTTTATAAGGCCTAGTAAATCACTTTGGGGTGCACCGATGTCATTTGTGAAGAAAAGGGATTGTTCTCTTAGAATGTACATTGATTACTGGCAACTTAAAAGAGTCATCATAAAGAATAAGTACCCTCTACCAAGGATTGATGAACTTTTTTTATCAACTTCAATGGGCTAGTCACTACTCCAAGAATGACATCAAAATCCACCATATCTAATTCGACAAAGTCACGAGGCAAGATTCTATGAAAAATGAAAATAGAATACTTTCTATAGACCCTTCTACCAACAATGGATGCACCAATGGGAGTAGACACTTCATAAGGTTCACACCACAATTAGGGGCTAACATGAAGCTTTGGTAACAAAAGGAGTTATAAAAGAAAGAGTGGCACCTGGGTCTATCAATGCATACACATCAAAATCAAAAGATTTTAACATACCAGTGACAATATCGGGCACCTCATCTACCCCTTATTTCCCTTGGCGACCACAGAACCTATTGTGCCTTGGGGCACCACCTTGTTGGCCTCGTCTTCCCTTAGGACCCGCATTAGCACCTTGGCATTGAGGACCACCATCTCCACCTTTGGGATGAGCATGAGGACAACCACTAACTTTGTGACCAAGTTCAACACAACCAAATCAAGCATTAGAGTTTTTCAAACTTGGGCCACCATGGCCCTTCCCACACTTTCAGCATGTAGGGGAAACGTACACACCAACACTCTTGCCTTTCCCTTGAACATATGGGCAATTAGAAAGCTTATGGCCCATCTCGCCGCACCTAAACCACGCACTCGTGTTTCTCCTACATGTGTCGTTGTGGTTCCTCCCACATTTTGGGCACTTAGGATGGGTCACTCCACTATTGTTACTAGGCTTAGCATGTGGAAGACTACCTTCACGTTGAACCATCCTTACCCTTTACATGGAGGCCACGGATCAATCCCTCATCTTATACCCAACACCTCAACACTTAAAACAACCCTCAACTCTCGCCAAACACTTCCCTTGATACTCCTTGCCACACCTTTGACAATTGACGAAAGTTATCCTTTCCTTGTGGTACTTGGGCACCGGTGGATTAGTAAAAGATGAGGCACAACCAACTTGGGCCCTCTTAGCCTCCCTCTCCTTCCCCATATCCCTTGAAGTATCTGGAGCACCTACTTATTGGTTGAGTTGAATTGTCACCACTTTGGTCAATAGCCATAGAGCATTACGAACCTCCGCACTTGATAGGGCCTCGGTCCTTCTTGATACTTAATTATGTTTGGTGTGATGGAATGACTTACATACTGAGAAAAAATTTTCATTTGAATGTCTTGTAAAAATTGTTCTAGGAACTCTTGATACTTAGATCACTAAATATCCCACTTGATACTATTGATATACTTCTTCACATGGTTTATTTACTGTATTCCAATTGTGTTGCCCTTTTACTTAAGCAGGGTAAATTGAGGGATGTAAGGTTTTTAGCTTTTAGCTTTTATTACACCTAAGACTAGGTCCTAGATGTGACACGGCACAAAGAGAACCCAAAGGGAGCCCAAGCAGGCCTCTAGGAACATCATTACACATTTTTGATCGCGGAAGCAACAAAACAAGCATCAAGAGAAATAAATCGGGATAACTGGTACTAAGGGAATACTTTCATATCTTAAATGTCAAGAACAATAGAGTCAAGGCTCATAACATATATACATAACATGTCCAACAACACCTCTACTACATAGATAAGAGTGGGGACTACGACAAACGACCGGGCTCACCCTCGTAGTCAATACATAAACAAAAGAAAGATAGTCTTAATGCATATCAAGAGATCATAAGAAACATCCCCAGGATGAAGGACTCACTAACAAGCTTGAGAGACAATCGTACTAGCCATGAGGATTGGAAGGTTAATCAAGCGGTGCTCCGATTCCTACATGGTGACATCATGTAGGCATAGTGTATGCATTAGTATGTTTGAATATACTAATTATGTAGGATGTAATGCAACAATGGATAGACATCATAGGTAAAATGCATAAGAATACTCAATAGATAGCATAATAGCAAGATAACATGTATGAATGATGCTCAAAGTAAAATCATGCTTATATAGGACATAATATATGTGTATGGAGTGATCATTCTTAGTGCAATCCAAGGCCTACCACCTCCTTGGAGAGGTGCATGAGGTACAAATCCCTTCATGAGATTGATGGAGTACAAACTCCCTAGCAAGGTCGATGGAGTACAAAACCCCCTCAAGGTTGATAGATACCAACCCCCAACAAGGTTGCCTAGGCCTACAATCCCCCGAGCTAGGCGATCGAGGTACCAACCCCTCAACAAGTTTACCTAAGCCAACGACCCACCGAGCAAGGCTTGGTCATCCCTAACATTATAGAGATAATATCATATAAACACTCTTTTCATCTTCATATACATACATTCCTTTTCATCATCCTTTTATCGTTATTCCATCCTCATTTAATCATCATATAGTCATTCAACTCATAAGACATGCACTGGGCCTTCAATTCCTCAAGAAAACATAACAGAACATTTTATCAAACACTTAGAGGTAGGTAGTGCATGTGTAAAACTATGCAATTCAAAAGTCTTATCATGCTAGAAAATCCAATGCAAAACCATCTAGATTCTTGGTAACACCCTCCAGCAGTATATATCAAAATCCTTCATCAAATCTCACATGAAGTCATAGATCAAAAAATAGTAAAACAATCATAATTTCATAAACCCTAACATAGTATTCAGTGAATTTCATGATAAATAAGACCCATGAGTAAATCAACTTTAAATCATGCAAATTGGAGTAAAAGGAAGCTTGGGTATCAAGAGGGAAAGTAACCCATGAAAGAAACCTCCATACATTAGCTTTGAAGATGAACTTGATGAGGATTGGAGATGGAGACATGAAGCTTGATTGAGAACCTTAAATCCGTATGAGTTTTGAGACTTGAGTTTAGGAGTAAACTATTTGGCTAAGTGTTTGAATAAACACTGGGGAATGCTTAGAATGATATGAGGGTGGAAAATGGAAAAGTATAGGTATTTTCACGCTTGGGAACACTTAGGCCCAAGACTTAAAAGTCTTCGACCGAAGTTAAAACTGGACAAAAAATGCACAGAGGCGCGCCTTTTGTGCATCGCGGCGGGGGCACGAAAACTTCTCTGGAAATCACATTTTGCGATTTCCATATGTCGATACGGTTGCTCTTAAATCGGGGTTAGACCCATCCTCCACTAAATTTGACCACTAAATAAGAATATGAAATCGGATTCTTGATATCATGCATAGATTTTGAGATGTATGGAAATTACGATTTTGGGCACTTCCGGGCACATTTTCAGGTACTTTTTGAGGTCGTTTCAACATCTCCCCCTTGGGACCATTCGTCCCCGAAATTCAAAGAAATGAGCATATGAGACACATAAAAATGACAATTTTATCCCACAAAAGGATGCAACAATGCACTTAAGCATCATTTCAATAATCTCATCGTAAGTGTAAAATCATCACGAACTTGTCAATTTAAACATGAATGTATGCATATTTCATGGGCTGAACTTAGACTTGAAATTACCTAGGGGACTTAGATCAATACCTTAATCACGAGTAGAGTGAAAAAGATGTGGGTACCACTTTTTCATGTCCGCTTCAGCCTCCCAAGTAGCACTTTCAACTTGTTGATTCCTCCAAAGGACCTTAACGGAAGCCACATGCTTGTTCCTCAATCTCTTCACTTACCTATCCAAAATGTGAATCAGAACCACTTCATAAGTAAATTTTCCTTCCACAACACCCATCACATCAGGGGGAACAATAGCATTAAGATCACCCATACACTTCCTCAACATAGACATATGAAATACCGGATGAATTAATTTCATTGCTCTAGGCAAATTCAACTCGTAAGCTACCTTCCCAATTCTCCTCATTAGCCAATAATGTCCCACATATCCTAGGGTCAACTTTCCCTGCTTACAAAAACAAACCAGACCCTTCATGGGTAACACCTTCAAATAAACACAATCACCCACTTTGAATTTAAAATCCCTTCAACTCACATAGGCGTAAGACTTTTTGCTACTTTGGGTCATCTTCAACCTTTCTCTAACCATCCTAACCTTCTCAAGAGCCTCCATAACTAGCCTTGGTCCAAACATAGCCACCTCACCAATTTTAAACCATCCAACTGGTGATCTACAACGTCTACCATAAAGAGGCTCAAAAGGAGCCATACCGATTCTAGAATGATAGCTATTGTTGTAGTCGAACTCAATCAAAGGAAGATGATAATCCCAACTTCCCTTAAGCTCCAATACACAATCCCTAAGCATGTCCTCAAGGGTTTGGATGGTCCTTACAGCTTGGCCATCCATTTGAGGGTGGAAGGCCATACTAAGCTTAACCTTTGTACCAAGACCCTTTTTGAAAGACCTCCACGATTTGATATTATGGATAAAGGAACCCTATGCAATCTCACCATTCATGGATGTACAACCTAGCATACGTTTTAGTTGTATATATGGTCTTAACTAGTAGAAAGTTTGCCGATTACATCATCCTATCAACCACAACCCAAATGGAATCAAAACCCTTCCTAGTCTTGGATAACCCAACTACAACTCCCATATTAATCTCTTCCCACTTCCAAGTAGGTACCTCTATGTCTTCTGTTAGGCCAGCCGGCCTTTGATTTTCAACTTTGACTTATTGACAACTATGGCAACCGGCCAGAAATTATGCAATCACTTTATTCATACCTCCACAGCAATACACCTCTCTCAAATCCCTATACATTTCAGTAGAAACGAGGTGAATAAAATAGGAGGAATCGTGAGCCTCATCAAGAATTATCTCTCTAAAGCCATCAACACAACGCACACATAACCCACCTTGGTATCTAAGTGCACCATCTCTCCCTTGGGAGAAAAACTCCACTTTCCCATCACCAACCAAGGTCTTCGATTCTAACAAGGAGGAATCAAGATCTTGATTAGCTTTCATCTCCTCAACAAATGAAGATTTTGAACCATCAACAACAACACCACCATCATTATCCACTTCCCCCAATTTAACTTCCAATCTAGCCAAATGATGGACCTCCCTAGCCACCTCCCTAGCACCACCATCAATATGAGCTAGGCTACCCATAGACACCACAACATATCCGCCACAACATTAGCTTTACCCGGATGATAATGCATACTCATATCATAGTCCTTAAGAAGTTCTAACCATCTCCTTTGTCTCAAATTAAGATCTTTTTGAGTGAAGACATATTGGAGGCTCTTGTGATCGGTGAACACATCAACATGCATCCCATACAAGTAATGATGCCAAATCTTTAATGCAAATACCACGGAGGCTAGTTCAAGATCATGGGTAGGATAGTTCTTTTCATGCGCCTTTATTTCCTAGAAGTATAGGCTATCATATTACCATTTTGCATTAGGACACAACCCAAACCAACTCTAGAAGCATCACAGTACACAACAAATCCCTCTAGCCCTTCTAGTGATGACAAAATGGGAGCGGACACAAGCTTATCTTTCAATGTTTGGAAACTCCTCTCACACTTATCGGTCCACACAAATATGGCCTTCCTTTGAGTCAATTTAGTTATAGGAGAAGCAATAAAAGAAAACCCATTCACAAATCTCCAATATAGCCCGCTAAGCCCAAGCCGCTTCTAATATCCAATGGGGTCAATAGTTTGGACCAATTTCTAATTACATCCATCTTTTTAGGATCCACTTTAATACCATCCCCCGACACCATATGCCCGATGAAAGCAACCTCCTTCAACCAAAATTCACACTTTTCATATTTGGCATATAACTTCTTTTCCCTCAATCTTTGCAACACAACCCTAAAATGAGCCCTATGCTTCTCCTCACCATGAGAATAGATCAAAATATCATCAATGAATACCACAACAAATGCATCAAGATAGGGTTTGAAGACCCTATTCATAAGGTCCATGAAGATGGACGATACGTTGTTCAACCCAAATGACATCATAACAAATTCATAATGCCCACACCTAGTCTGGAAGGCCGTCTTGGGAATATTATGCTCCCTATCCTTCACTTTATGATACTCGGACCGAAGATCAATTTTAGAGAAACGGCTAGCCCTTTGAAATTGGACAAACAAATCATCAATCCTTGGAATAGGATACCTATTCTTGATGGTGACCCTATTTAGTTGTCGGTAGTCAATACACATTCTAATAGACCCATTCTTTTTTCTAACAAACAACACCTGTGCACCCCAAGGTGATTGGCTAGGCCTAATATATTAATTCTCCAACAAGTCCCTAAATTATTCCTTGAACTATTTCAACGTCACGCCCCAAAGTCCCGTAGGGCGGACCGGCACCCATTATCGATAAGGCCCGGGAGAACCAACCTATAACTATGCACTTACTATATGTATTATGAGGGGTTTGTACCTTTAGACTGCCTTAAAGTAGATAAACAGTGATAATAGGCCAAAAGAAAATGCATATGACTAGGTCGTTGGGGCCACAGTGTCTAAAGTACGAGACATGACTTCACTTTTACTTTACATAGTCT
>JAABOM020064283.1:0-42238 GCA_011800125.2 Solanum clarkiae | reverse complement strand
CCTATACTTAGCCAAATTTCACCCTCATATCATCCTAAACATTTCCCAATACTCACTCAAACACTTAGTCATATTTTCACTCTCCAAACTCAAGTCCCAAACTCTTATCCCAAGCTAAGGTTATCCTTTAAGGTGCTTCTTCAAGCTTCAAGTCTCCATCTCCAATCTTCACCAAGTTCATCTCCAAGATAAGGCATGTAGGTTGTAGCCATTGGGTTTTTCCACCGAAGGTACCCTGATCTCCTTTTTACTCAACTTGCATTATTTAAAGTTGAATTTACATGTGGGTCTTGTATATTAAGAAATTTACTGCATAGTGGTTTGAGTTCATGAAAGTACGGTTGTTTTGGCATGTTTTAAGCTCTAAATCTTGGATCTAGTATTGGATTTGATGAGAAGTTTTGTTGTGAATGTCTTGGGGTTTGCAAGGTGTTGATTGATAGTTTTATAATAAATTTTCTTGCATGATTTCATCTCTAAATTGCATGGTCTTTTACCCTCATTTCACACCCCCAAGTGTTTGATAAAATGTCTGGCTAGGGTTTTTGTGGAACTGAAGGTCCAAAGCATGAAATGTGATATGAATGACCAAATAATGGTGAAATGAGCCTATGTATGTGATAAATTCTATATAAAGTGCTGCATTAGACCATGCTCAATCTGGGGGACTAAGGACCCGGATAACTGAGGTGGGGATTTGTACTCATCAACCGAGGTGAGGGTTTGTACTCATCAAACCATGTGAGGGGTTTGTTCTTCGCCACTAGGGTGATAAGGTGTGATGATCATCAAACATGTGAGGTGTTTGTGCCATACCACCAGGGTGATGGGGTGAGATCATTATTAGTCGACCAAGGGATTCATACTTTGGAAATCTAGTTGGTGTATTCTTCACAAATGACATCCTACATGAGCATGAGTTACTTAAGCATGACTTACTTAAGTATTGATCATACATGTCATATTGTGATACTGTATCTATTGCTCAACATTATACATTTCGATTGTGGTGCCTATCTATTGTTGCATTACTTCTTACATACTTAGTACATTCAAATGTACTAATACATACTCTATCCCTACATGATGTCACCATGTAGGAATTGGTGCCCAAGTTGATCTTCCTCCTCCTCTATGTAGCTACTTCGACACTACTCACACTTTGGTGAGTCCTTCATTTCGAGGACCTTAGTCTATGTTGCTCCTATTATGTATTGAGCCATTCTTCTTTATTGTCTATTTGACTATGAGGGTGAGCCCGATTACTTTTTCTTGGCTCCCGCTCTTATCAATGTATTAGAGGTATTTGTTAGACATGTTATATATTTATGTTAAGAGCCTTGACTCTATTATTCTTAATGTCGATGGTATGAGCTTGTCGCTTGTGTCTTGCTTTTGACATTGTGCAAGCTTTTCCCTTAGCCCTGGTTTCTCCATTCTTTTATCTTTAATGCTTAATTTATTTCTTTCGCGACGAAGGATGTGTAATGATGCTTTGTGAGGCTTGCTTGGGGCCCATTCAGGTTTCCCCTTGCATTGTATCACATCTAGGCCTTATGCTTGGGTCGTGACATTTTCAGAAGGGTTTGGGTATGAAGGTACTCCTGAGAATAGCTTTCCACCTTCAAACAGATGGCCAGGCAGAGAGTACTATTTAGACATTAGAGGATATGTTAAGATCCGGTGCCATTGACTTTAAAGGTATTTGGGATGACCACTTGCCATCGATAGAGTTTTCCACAACAACAGTTTTCAATTCGAGTATTCAGATGGCCCCATATGAGCCACTATATCGGAGGAGGTGTGGGTCGCCAGTTAGATGGTTTGAGGTAAGTGAAGTAGAGTTGATTGGTCTAGAATTGGTTTACCAAGCAATGGAGTAGGTAAAGATTATTTGAGAGAGGTTAAGGACTACACAGAGTTAATGGAAGTCCTACGCAGATGGTAGAAAAAGAGACTTAGAGTTTGATGTCAATGATTAGGTACATTTGAACGTATCACCCATGAAGGGTGTGATAGGACTCGGAAAGAAAAGTAAGTTGAGTCTGAGGTACATTAGCCCTTATCAGATTATAAAAAAGGTGGGCAATGTTGTGGCTTATAAGTGTGAGCTACCACCAGAGCTAGAGGCCATCCACCCAGTTTTCCACATTTCGATGCTTAAGAAATGTTTGGGAGATCCACAAATAATTGTTCCTATTGAGAGTATTGGAGTGAGAGACAGCCTGAGCTATGGGGAGATCTCGGTCCAAATCCTTTATCGTCAGGTTCAAAAGTTGAGAACTAAAGAGGTTGCATCTATCAAAGTATTATGGAGAAACCAATTCATAGAGGAAACTACTTGGGAGGCGGAGGAGAACTGAAGGCCAGATATCCCCATTTATTCCTTCATATTGATGATGAAAGAGATGATGGTATTTATTTTCCTTTAAATTCTTAAATTTCCATTCCTTGAATCCTCTTTTTGCTTTTCATGTGATAAACGATAGAGTTCTAGTGTCTGAGTGAGGATTGATATGATTAGATGGCTATTTGATTGCATTATTTTCTAAATTCTTAATTTGTTGATTGCATGAGCGAGATGAGAGCTAGCTAATTGTTAGAGTCCATAGAAAATTTTTGCCTTGTCTTAAATACCTATCATTCTCTTCATTCAAGGACGAATGATCCCAAAGAGGAGATAATGTAAAACCCCTTAGTTTCCTTCTATCTAATTTAGATGAGTATATGTAGATGATATCGAGATGATGCTGAGAAAATTTGAGAAAATTGCAGAATCAAATTTATGACAGGCATTACGAGTCGTAGAGAGGATTACGAATCATAAAGAGAGGGCCCATAGGGAATTTCAGTGACTCAAAGCTTCAGGACCCTTTAGTTAAGAGACATGTATACGAGTCATAGACCCCACTATGACTCATAAAGGAGGTTTTCGTGGCCAATTCCAGTGTTCCATGTTGCAAGGTCCCTTCAGCCATGAGAGTTCAGTACAACTCTTATTGTGGACTACTACTCGTAACAAGGGGTTTCATAAAGACACTCAGTGATTCAGAATTTTGAGACTTCCTTTCTATGAGGAGCAGCTATGACTCATAGTGAGGACTACGAGTTGTAGTCGGGGTTCTATAGACCCCTTTTAGTTGAGTTAATGAAGGGTATTTTTGTTCATTTTAGTCAATTTTGTTAAATCCCTACATGATTTTTGGCTTGTACAAAGCCTTAAAAACAAACCTGAAGCCATTATGTCACCCTTTTTCCACCTTGAGGGTTCTTGAGAGCAAAAAGGAGAAGAGGAGGAAGCTAGGGTTTTGCAACCCAAAAGCAAGGATTGGTTAGGGATCGATTATCCTTCAATTTTCAGGTATGTAAGACTTATCAAAGTGTGGATTCCTTTTTTCACACACCTTTTCCACTATCTTGACTCAAGATTTGAGAAGATTTGAGATTTTTGAGAAATTTCTTCTATTTTGATACTTTATCCTTATATTCATCATGAGCCCCTATTTTATTACATGAGAAAATTTCTACACCGCATCAGTATTGATGTGAGCTATATTGCATGACTAGAGGCATGAGATTCACACATGTATTTTATACTTGGCTATACGAATCTTACATTGCATGATTTGTGAAATTCTATGCACAACAATGAGATTGAGGTTGATGTTGAGGTTGAAATTGAGTATATGAGTTGAGTAGTTTGAGTATGATTGAGCATGAGATATATGTTGCATTGTTGTATTGATTGAGCATGAGATATATGTTGCATTGATGTCATTTACATTACTACACATGATATCTTACTTGCATTATATGATGAGTAAATTGATTAACCCATATGACCGTATTGAGTTGAGTCAAGTTTTATTTCTTATATTGATTGATTGAATTGTTAAATAATTGAGGCGAGTTGATTGATGAGATGATTAATGAATGGAGATTGATGAGATGATTGATGAGTTCAGATTGATGAGATGATGATGAGTTGAGCATATTTTAGTCTTGGGAGGTGTATTGAGTACCGAAGGGGGAGCGAGTATACTTCTACTTTAACCCACAAAACTATGTTGCCAATGTAGGATAGTCATTACAGCTAGTCAGGCGACTCTTGTCCCACAAGTGGACACTTATTCTGGATCCAAGAGAGAGTTGATCGACGTTTTTCATGGAAAGTTAAGGATATGCGTGGCAACGATGCTGATTCATTGTGCATTACCTAATTAAAGGTAGTGTGAGGAGGATGTCGATTAAGAGAAACTCCCAAGAAAAACCTTGACTGAGGATGACATTTTTAAATCACATTTATAACTACTGAGCTATTTCACTGAGCTTACTTTTCGAACAAGATTTACTATAAAACTTGGATACACTATTTTGAGTATGAGTTGTTGAGTCGAGGCGAGTGAGTCGATCTTTAATTTTCTTGAGCTATTTCACATACCAGTATATTCCATGTACTGATGTTCATTTTTGGGTTGCATCATTTTATGATGTATATACAATAGATAGAGGACTTCTGCTCACGCATCGTTGAGGCCCAAATTTGGTACACTCTCGAGCTGGTAAGACCTCCTAGCCTTCTAGATGATCCTTCTATCTTCTTATTATTGTTGAGTATTGTATTTCCTTGATTGGGGTGTTCCTAGCCTTTCATGACTTCATCTAGACTTGTCGAGTAGAGCCTTCGCAGGCTATGAGTATAGATTATTAAGTTGATGTATCTAAACTTATTTTCTATTTTGAAAACTATGATATATTAGAGATATGCAATCTTATCTTCATCTAAGGTTCCTTCTTATTAAGTAGTATTCTTCCGTTGTTGAGCATGATGTGACGATGACACCAAGTGGTTCGCCCGGGGGGATAGCAGTAGTCTCTGAATGCCGGCCATGCCAAGGGTACCCTCTCGGGGCGTGACAAGATTGAAATAGGGAAAGGGATAATGAGCTGAAAACTAACAATGTTGGTGGGGAAAGAGTGTAGAAAAACACAGTGTCAAGGAGCGACTTTAGTCACTATGTTACCAAAACATCATACCAAAGCCTCTGAGCCTACGTTACAAGCCAGTAAAGTTCTAAAGTGATCATAATCCAAGTAGTCAAAGGTCGTAGCCATGAGTATAATGGCAAACATATAGTATTGAGCAACATATATGAATATCTTTTGTGAGGGTAAGTGATTTTTCATAGTCCCAAGATTACACATGATAAGATTTTATGAGTAAGATATGGAACTTCTTTCTATGATGGAACATGCATTATATTGTTAACATTAGACTTATTCAGTGATTGTGACTTGTTGATAACTACCTCGATTGTCATGTTTGCATTATCACATGTATTGAATTGTATTGGTTTGCTCTTTGGCTATCTGATGTGTTTTGAAAGTAGTATGGGTTTTTGTGCTTAAGTTTGACTTGATATATTCCATTAGATTGAGGTCTGTGTGTTATTATACTGCTTATATAGATCGAGTCTGTCGCACGAGGACAAACAACAATTTTAAGTTGAGGATCTTGATGTGCTGTCAAAATACAATACTTTTGATGCTAAAAACTTGGAATTTTGTGTGTACTCAATGCGATGTTAGTAGGTTTAGTGTGTTTTTATGTTTGTTTTGCAGGATTTTAGGGTTGACACTATTTTTGGGCAATGTGTGCAGAAATTGCTGAAGTTTAAGTTCCACGAGACCTTTTATGGGCTGCAGAGGATTCTACGAGCCATAAAGAGGGTTTTGTGTACAGTTCTAATGAAGGGTGGATTTCTAAAGTTAAGTCTATGAACATGCTGATGAGCCGTAGACTTGGTATCATGCCCTGACGATCAGAAGGTGGGGATTTGCTAAAACTCCATTAGATGAAACCCCTTGTGGGCCATAAAACTTTATATGAGCCATAGAGGGGTGAAGACAACCTCAGAATAGAAGCAGCAGTCCATGAAAGTCCAATTACGGGTCGTAAACAATTATGAGGCTCATAGAGATCCTCGTAGATCCTGCTGACCCTCTTATCCAATTTCATTTTGGTTTTGTATTTTAAACACTGTAAATAGGTTTTTAGGTTATTTTTCATAGAGAACGAAGAAGGAATAGTAAGGTACATTACAGAGTTTAAGAAACACTTGTAAAATTTTATTTCATCTTTTAATTTCAGTCTTGTGATTCTCATTGAAGAGTTTTGATTTTTTGTACTTAATTCTCTTGTGTAAGTACTCAATTATGTTATGCAAATTCATGTTTTATATTGACACTAATCATGAGTAGCTAAATCCACAACTAAGGTTGTGGAACCATGAAGAACTAATAAGGTGAAATTGGATAATTCATAATTCTTGAAAAGTGTGCATGAATGTGTTAATTAATTCTTTTCGTATTAAATGCTTTCTAATGGTGTCCAACATTAGAACTCGGCTAGTATTGTTGACTGGATCAATGTAGTAGTGAACAGAAAAGAGATTAACTAATAGGATTTGATTGATGTTTCTCATCTAATCAACCGAACTGGGCCAATGGAAGGTTGTACTAGAACAATAGGTAAGGGTTAGTAATGCCACATTGCAAGGATGGACCAAATCATATGGTGCTATTTACCTCTCGTTTGACGCAAAGGATTTTTAAACTTACCTACCGTTCTGCATGCTACACACTAGAAAAAAATTCAATTATCTGGTAATACTGAGTTAAGGAATAATGGGGAACATAATACCCTAGTTCCTCTTCATATTGATTTAACACTTATTTTAGCTTAGCATTACTTTTCATAGTTATTATAAACCCCCCCCCTCAGGGAGATAATTCGGTTAATCAACTCCAATTGCAACTGAATTCTTCTAAGTCTATGATATTCCTTGTGGGTTCGACCCTAAACCTGTTAGGTTATATATGTTGACAACAATCGCTTTAGCCTCAAAAAGGAGGTATAGCTTGGGCGACATCAGCATTAACTTGAGGAACTTAAAGAAAAGGTAAAATAATTAATTGGGAAATTTATGGGTGAAAGGATACCCATATATCAATTCATATACATTGGAAGAACTGGAGAGAAATAAACTTGTAGTATTGAGAAAGAATCATGGAATGCTAGCCTTGCCCTAGCTTGTTCTTGAGAGTCCCTTTTTGGCTTAGAAATTTTGAGAGTAAAGAATGGAGGAGTGAATAAGGGAATCATGGCTTAAGGCTATTATAGGGCCCCTTTCTCGTCCACCGAATAATGTACCATAGGAACAACAAAGATAGAAATGATAAAATTGCTCCTCATTAAAATTTTTGAGACCTACATACGAGACCTCGATTACGGGTCATAAGTCCCTTCATCTATTGACATATCCGACAATCCTGAAAACTGACTTTGCTAGACTAAAAACCATGAAGAATCAATACGGATCATGAAATATCTTACGGGTTATGGTTGGAAACATAGAGTCCTTTAAAAGTTAACAATTTTTCCTCACTTCCTTGGCATCACTAACGAAAAGGATCCAACAGGCCGTAACCCATTCGACGGGCTGTCTGATAACTCTTAAGTCACTTTCATGAAAACTCTAAATTTCCTTCTTGTCTGCAGTCCCTCTCATGAAACAATCTACGGATTGTAAGGTATCCTACGGACTAACACTTGGTCCATAGGTTACCCCACACTTGAGAACTTTTCTCCTTCTTGAAGTTCAATGTTTTAAGCACGAAACTTACGGGTTGTATGTTAACTTACGAGCCGTAAGTCACCTCGTAAACTAGACTCCAGATCATTTTTCAAGCCAACTTTTCTGTACTCAGGGCTCCTAAACCTGGGGTCACTATACTTAACACTATTAAATTATCTCTTGATATATCATATATATAAATAACTCTTGTCTTTTAGTCCAAGGACTTAAAAATAACAAGTTAAGCTCCATGGGAAAGACTTGACAAATATCACATTGTGTTTTGATTTATAAGATACTCTATAACTATTGCAATAGAGATAAGCTTGTTAGTCCACGGACTTCTAAACAATATGTAAAGCCCTATGGGCAAGACTTGATACTACCATGTTGTTTATTGATTTATTAGATACTCTATAAGTCTTGTTTTAGATGCAATTTAGCCCAAGGGCTTCAAAGAACAAGTTTCACCCATAAGCAATATTTTGAACTATTGTAACTAGCTTATGAGGAATGCAATAACTTTTGCCTTATAGGCAAAACATAGATAAGGACAATATTTACACTATTTTACTATGTCTAATTTATGAGATATTCTATAACTTTTTCTTTAAATACAAGGTTTAGACCAAGAACTTCAAAATGACTAGTTACTCCCTATGAGCATAGAGAGTTGTCTAAAAAAATATTTAAAGTGTAGAAAGGTGAAAAAGTACTTTGACTCAACTTAAAGTGGAAGGAAGACTTTTTTTTATAAGACTTCTCTTATTGGGGGGAAAAATCAAGACAACTGCATTTAGGGGACACCCTGTGTAATTATCTACTAAATAAAACTAAGCAAACATAAAGTAGTAAATTTGTTAATATAGTTTTAGTTTTTTGTAATTGTAATGCTGTGTTTAGTGAAAGTGGCTATGAAATATCATTTCCAGTTGTATAATCCATGGGTCCGAATTATATAAATTCAGAATTTATATAATTCGGTTCCTAATTATATAAATCTAATATTTTCCTAATTATATAAATCTAAAATATGTGTATGCTTGCCATAGCTTCTATATAATTATCACATTGATATATTTGGTTTGTATAAGTTGTAAAACAATTCCTCAATACTACAAATACAAAACTTATATATTCTTATCCTGTTTGTATAAAAGTAACAAATTACATAAATGACTATATATATTTGACAACAAATTATACAAACAGAATTATCTACAGTAAACAAAACTAGAGCAATGAGCACCATTAGGTAAGTTGTAGCTAAAGAGCATAACTAAGATACTTATTAGTAACTATTTATGAAAAATTCTCAAAAAATTAAGTATCTTTCAAGTAAGCGCCCATTTTGAATTAACTTATTTTTAGTGTTTTTATGTCAAACTAGCTTTTAAGTATTTTCTGAATGTTTGGATAAATTAATAAAATGCTTATAAGCACTTTATTTTAAATTAAAATAAAAAATAAAAGAGAGTAAAAAAATTTCTTAAATTACGTGAAATGAACAAAAATACCCTCAGTAAATTGTTTGATAAAAACCTGCCTTGGTTGTCAATATTTGGTCCAAAAATATATTTATTGTTATTTAGTGGGTTAAAAGTATCCTTTCGAATAAATATATTTATATTTACACACATTCTTTTTGTAATGATGATTATTTTAGTTGAAAATATTTATCTTTCTTCAGCTCGAAAATATTAAGAAAGAAAAATATATTTTTCTACTAGAAACTTTTTATCATTCTCTGAATGAAAATTAATAACGGAGTTACTATGTCGGCATAAATAATTATTACAAGGCATTCTGATAAAAATATTGCTTTTAAAAGAACCCCATTCTCGTTTCTTTTCTTGTAAAATCACTTTTACTAATAAATAAGTAGGTGTCACGCCCCGAGAAGGTACCCAAGACATGACCGACACCCAGAGACTATTGCTAGTCCTCAAGCGAACCACTTTGCCTCATTATATTCATTCAATTAATAATCTTTACTAATCAGTGGAAGACATAAGGAAGTAAATGGGTACATCATCATCTAGTCTCAGAGGATATAATAAGTATAAAGTTAGTAGAAAGAACTGTCTCAACAATCTTAAAATCAACATTCGACTTTATGAGGCCTCTATCACTATCAAGTGGTGCCAATGGTAGACCCATGGCTATCTTAAATCCAAATGAAGTAAAACTAAGCAAATCTAACTCTAAACTAAGACGAAATAAATACGATGAATCCTCCTAAGTAAGGGAGGCTCACCAAGCAGCTGACTGCTCAGATCCTCAATGATTCATTTGTTGTCGATATCTAAACTCTATATCTGCATCATAAAATGATGCAGCGCCGAGTGACATCAATAAGTGGAATGCATGGTATGTAAAATAAATGAATAAAACAAAAATATGTAGAACAATATGGAACAATCATCAACTCAGAATAGTAACCAATCAACATGTCAATTGTCTTTTTAAAGCAAGAATAAAGGGTAGACAAGTGATCGCCAACCAATCAAACTTCCTCAATCAAATCAGACTCAACTCAATAGAACTCAACTCAACTCATCTCATCTCATCTTATCACGACTCAGAGTACTCAATGTGAGAACTTTCTAGGAGTTTCTCTGATCCTCCAACAATCACTTATGAGCCAGCGATTGTACAACTAGCCATTTTTGTTGCCACAACCGTTCCATACTTACCAGGTAGAGAAAAAAATTGAAACTATAATGGATAATCCAAAATAGAGATGACAATCTACAAGTCCTCTTTTATTTTATGGACTTTTATCCAGAGGGAACCTCCACATAATGTAATATGATAGTCCTAATCCTCACCTACGTTGGCTACGTAGTTTGACGAGTGCGAGTTGGATTAACTCTTACTCTTTCAGTGCTCGATACTCCTCTTATGACTCAATGCTTGTAAGACAATCCATCACAATCAAATCATATCAATTAGCCTCGTGGAGACACTAATCATTTAATTAGTCTCATAAAGACTCTCATCATCTCATTAATCAACATCTTAATCGATAGCCTAAGGCTTAGAATAATCATTAGGAAACAATCGAATAGACAAAGCATTAGAGTTCATTTATGGAGACTCACAGGACCATCAAGTTCGATCAACTCACCATCATTCTCATATCTCAATCACAATCGACTTTCTCAAATCAAGGCTCTCGACTCAATCCCTAGGTTCATTCATACATGCTTTCAAAGTTAACATATGTGGTTTATACAATATCTCATTAAACAGTTTCCATTCAAGAAAACAAGTTTATGATGATCATCAACATAAGAACATACATATAGTTAATATAAGTTTCAAAATAACATCAAGAATCATGTATGCATAGACTTTCAACTCTTCTTTGACCATCTATGAGGCACATGAGAGAACAACCTCATATTTCTAGTTTAGCCTTACATATCGGGGGTAAAGCTTTAACAATCAATCTTCAAGAATTCTCCCTTGAATTCACCAAATCTTATGTTCTTCTCTTCTCTTCTCTCAAGACCTAACTTTCCTCAAGACTTAGAAAGGACTTAGAATGGTATTTTAGAAAGGACTTAGAATGGGACACTTTATGATGTGTTGCTTAAGGAGAAAAAGTTCATATTCCCTGTAGACTTTGTGATTCTAGATTGTGAGGTTGACTTCGACGTCCCAATCATCTTGAGAAGACCATTTCTAGCCACTAGATGAGCTCTAGTGGCTGGTTAACTCCAAGTTTAGATTGAATGATGAAGAAGTTGTCTTTGATATTCTTCAGTCCATGAAACATCTAGATGAGCTCAAGTGTGAAGTCTAGGTAATTGGTGAAGTCTGAGTAATCAATTTGCTTCATTCGTATCGCAATAATAAATCAAGCGCTACTTGGGAGGCAACTCAAGGTTTTTGATGTAATAGCGTAGTTTTAGGTGTATTTTTCAGTTTTTGGATTCATACGTAGTTGTTTTCTTGTGTTTTGATTGTAATTTTGGATAATGGGTAGTTGCATATAGGGTAACAATGTATTTCATGAAGAGTATGTAGGTATAGGACTAAGTTAGCAAATTCGGCTGAGAAAAACATCAAGCTAAGTTTCTACGATTGGGTCTATGAGTCGTAACTCAGCTTCCGACTCGTAACCCATCTCATAGAGATTTCGAGTAAGCAGGAAAATTGTGCACTCCAATGCATAAGCCAACTTTACAATTCGTAGACCAACCTACGAGTCGTGAATAGGGTTCAAGGACTCAAGTAACTTTTTTAAAATTTTGCTAAGTGTTGAGGGTTCTATGGAACCATTACTTACAAGACGTGAAGTCATCTATGACTCGTAATCAGGGTTTTGTAGATCCAGGCACAGTTAATTTACCACTGACCCAGTACAACAACAAACAACATACCCAGTATAATCCCACTAGTGGGGTCTGGGGAGGGTCGATTGTATGCAGACCTTATCGCTACCTCATAGAAGTAGAGAGGTTGTTTCCTAAAACCCTCAGTTCAAATCCCAAAGGCAGAATACCTAGATTTACCACTGACCCAGTAAAGTTATAAAATGAGGGGTCAAATTATTTTGGCCCCACATTTGATCTAATTGATTAAAAATCACCCATTCAATTCTTCCCTTGTTTCTCCAATCAAATTTCTGGCCACCATAATCATTTTTCTGGTAAGACTTCCGATAACCTTAAGGTTTCGAGATTAATCACCTTTTCTCTTTTCTTCAAGTTAATCTCCATTTATGGTAAGTTCTTGGTTTAATTTTAATCTCTAATTTACCTTATTTTTAATTGCTTGATTTGATGATTATGATGGGTTTGGTATTTAGACATGTAATCTTTGAACAAAATTGAATTGTGCCATGTGAAATAAGGTTGTCCTTAGTTGTATTGATTATTTGAATCTGGAATTGGGTAGTGTGGCCTTATGAATGTTAATTATTTATGCCTATTGGATCATTCACCATGTTTGAGTGAATATTGAATGGTTCACAATTGTGAATTGGTGATAGATGACATAGGATCATGTTACTAATTGAGTCAAATTGAGATTGTCAAAATTGTAGGGTAATTGATGCTTAGTCATTTTTTGATGGGGTGATTATATGTTGAAATTATTGGGGGTAAGGCTATATGATTGAAATCGCATGGGTGCTTGTATTCTTGCTTCTATGCTGATAGATTTAGTTATTGAAAATATCTTTTGGGGTCCGTGTGATGAATTAAGAAACTCAGGTGGCAGATTTCTGGTCCACGAGTGTCTTTTATGACCCATAGAGAATGTATGAGTCTTAATTTCTGATCGTGTAGATTTCCAAAAACTTGATATTTCTGAGTTTCCATCATATGAGACCTTGTATGAGTCGTAGATCACTTTACGACTCGTAGATCATTTTACGAATCTTAGATAGGTCTCTTAAACCCCTTCCTGAATCTAATTATTAACTGGAGTTCTCCATGACCGCAGTCTAAGACTTATAAGCCACTTTACGAGTCATACCTAGTCTCGTAGACTTTTCTAGTGACAAAAATTATTCTGAACTACTGGTCTACGAGAGAACTTTACGACTCGTAGTATTCACTATGACTTGTAAAGGGGCTTTCATAGAGCCCTTTTGCAACTGTACTCAAATAATTTTTACATTTCAATTCTTGATTCTTGGGGCTAACCATTGTTTGTTTATGTCTATGTTTCAGGTATTATGGCCCCAAAAGGTATATGTGTGAGATTGATGCTTTGAGGAAAAACCTCAGGGATGAGCCTTCAAATGACGAGCATTTGGGTGATGAGTAGACCCTTCAGCTGAGTAGGTCACTAAAGATCATCAATGTTAGAACAGACCCAAATTCTGCGATACCACAGACCTGAGTCATTGCCAAAGCTGGGCATACTCAAGCTCTGGTTGCTAGTCCTTCCCAGTATAAAGAGGAAGTTAGTGATAAGAGTAGCAGTGGCATGCCACATATGAATCCATTTGGAGAGGAGTCTTGTTCTAAGGAGGGCTCTGAGGAAGGAAAAAATGTCGAGTCCTCTATCGCACCATTATCATCATCAGCACTGGATTTCTCTATTAACTAGTGGTGTATCGAGGGCATGGAGGCGATATATTTGGAGGGCATGTAGACAAAGGAGAGGGGCAAGCCGACCCATTCTATATATGAGGAGAAGCATCATTTTTGATGTACTTATCCATGTCCTGATCTATAGGACATGATGATTCGTCATGGGCTCATGTGGTTGACAGAGTCTCTTAGTCGGTACTCCCCTATGTTAGTGAGGGAGTTTTATGCATCCTATGAATCCATCATCCAGCATTCTCTACCCAAGGGGAAGAAACCTCTCACTCAGCCTAGGCTGACAAAGACATGAGTGACAGGTTAGCGAGTAGAAATTTCAGAGGAGACTATCCACCATATGGTTTTTTGTCCTAAATTTCGTGCCCTCAAATCCACAGCAGAGTTTGATTTCAGGTTGGGGAAGGCCAGGAACCCATTGATTATGAAGGATCCGGAGCATCGGACCATTATTTTAGATAGGTCGCTAGTCATATTGTAGAGCAGGGTTCGGAACCTGCTTGGGTCGCCACCCACATCGAGCCTATCGTTAAGGCTTTTCTCAACTTCCTCGCTAAAATTTGGTGGGCCATTGTTCGATCACGTATCCGACCGACCTTGATGGATAATACTCCTATGCCAGAGCATGCATGTTTGGTTGCCAGCATCTTGGCTGGCTATGATATAGATTGGGCCCGCCTCATAGCCAAGCAGATACATAAGGCCGCACTGAAGAAGGCTACCTCCATCCCTTTCCCTTGATTGATATACAGACTCTGTGTATAGTCTATGGTGGACATTTTCCATTAGTTGGACTAGTTAGTTAAAGCCCAGCACATTTTGGAGTCTAGCCTGATCAAGGCTGATAAGAATTTGGTGGCAATTCGGTAAGCACAACCTTCACTCCGCAAGAGATTTCACCCCAGCAGCACCACCTGAGGGTTCTGAGAGAGACACCACCACTGTTACTACTATTATAGAGGAGAGGCCCTCGCAGCATGGTGCAAATAAGAAAACAGGGCCCAAAATTGTTGCTACCACAGCAGAGGCCACTACTTCAGAGACTCTTACAACGGACATAGTCTATGTGTCTGTCGCTTCTATTCAAGCCATGGTACAGAGATTATCACATGTTGAGGTCTAGTTGACTCAGCTTATTTAGCAAATTAGGTCATGGTATTGACATGCTATTGCAAATTCGAAAGGTCGAAGTCAGTCATTCATGGTCGCTACTATTCAGGATCGTATTTCCATCGTGGATACCCCCATCGATGCTTTTGAGGAGCGGGAATAGAAGAAATTAGCCAAGGCTTGGCCTTCATATTTTTCAGCCTTGCAATCAGAGATCCAGCAGCTCTGGGCTAATAGAACATCACTAGCAGTATTAGTCACACTACCAGAGATGTTGGATTTATTTTCCTCTGAGGAGCCTACAACGACTTTCCTCAGGATGATACCTTGCATGGATGAGGAGCTAGAGGAGAGAAATGCATATATAAAGCTCTCAGAGGATAAGGAGTTTGAGCTTGTCAAGAGGAGATCGAGGCACGAGAAGGAGATGTGGCTAGCTCACGACCATGACAGGTTAAGGGGTATTAGCCCTTCTGGACAGAGTACTATTGCTAAAGAGACTACCTCGTAGGAGGGGGATGGCCAGACACAACCAGCGATCGGTGCCTAAGCGCCCAGGTATGATTATGATCCTTTATATTCTAGTTTTGATTGATTTTATGCATTAGGGACAATGCATATCTTTTTCAATGGGATGTGGGTAGTTATGGGCCTTAGTGAAGTCTGAGTAGCTTATGATCCATAACTACCCTAATTTTTGATCTCGAGGTTTTCTTGCCTGTGTTCTTTTTCCTCGTGCATATTTAAATTCTGTTAAACCGGCATGTTTAGGATGTTTAGATAATATGTGTAGCATATGGTACAAATATTTTTGGCATATAGCATGTTCCTATGTTTTGTTTTGAAAAAATGATAGCCACTAAAAATTTTGATTAGTAGCTAGATAGTAACCTTGCATGTTTAGGTGTTTGACAATATCTATTTTGATAAGTGAGGGTAAATTGAGATAGAAACATGATTTGTGAGTCTTTTTTGAGAATATATATAATGCCATGTGAGTGTGAGCTTATTTTGCTAGATTCATGTATTTTGTGCTAATTCAGAACTTACCTTGTTACTGTAAGTTATATTGTAGATTAAACGGATTAGGAAAGGATCTTAGGCTTTGTTCTTTAATTAGTCCACTTTAGCCGAATAAACCAACCAAATGATGATTTACCCCTTGTTCCAAATATTTGGGCCTTACATATACCAATTCATTCTAAACACCTAATTAACCTAGCTTTATCTAGTGAAAAATCCTGAAAATGGCCCTGGTCTTTCCTTGAGCATCATGAACCTTACCTGAGGCAAAACGTCTAAGTTGAAGGTGGCTACCCAAAAGTGTCCCTTGTTTGGAGGATAGATATTGTGTACTTCACCACAGGCTAAAATTGTAACTTGAGAGTGGCTGGTGAAAGGGTAAAATCACAAAAATAAGGGGGTAAGTAAGGAAGGAGGAGAAAAAGAAGAAAAATCATGTATCGGGTGCCAGAAAAATAAAAGATGCCTAGATTGAGCTAAAAAGCAAAAAGAAACGTAAAAACAAGGCAAAAGGCTGGAAAATGAGAAGAAAGCACCCGAAAAGCTTGAATAGGAAAAAAGGGAGAATAAGGTGAAAATGACAGAGTTGGTGGGGCAAAAGTGTAGAAAAACACAATTTCAAGGAGGGTCGTTAGTCACTATTTTCCTAAAATATCATACTAAATCCCCCTGAGCCTACATTGCAAGCCTTGAAAGTCCTAAAGTGATCCTTGTCCAGTTAGTTGAAGATCTGAATCATGAGTATAGGAGCAAGCCTATGGTATTAGTTATTGTGCATGAATATCATTATGTGAGTGAATATTTTTGCACAGTCCCAAGATTAAACATGAAATAATCATTGAGTGTCAAATAAGGGACTTCTTTCTATGAAGGCACTCATTCCACTGTTAGCATTTGACTTGTTCAATGATTGTGGACTGTTGATAAGTCCCCTTCTTGTCATAGTTATGTTGTCACATGCACCATTTTACATTGGTTTTAGAAATAGCTAATTGATCCTGTTTTGGAAAGTTGGTGTGGGTATCTGAGTTTGAGATGTATATGATATATGACATTGAGTTGAGGTCAGTGTGTTACTGTATTGTCTATATAGATTGAATCATCACTTGAGGAAAAATAACTATTTAAGTTGAGGATATTAATGTGCTGTCAAAGTACAACACTTTTGATGCTTAAAACTTAGGATTTTATATGTTCTCAATGCGATATTTGTAGGTTTTTGTATGTAGATTTTTAGGAAGACAGGTTGGCCATGCTTTGGGGCAAAATTGCAGAATATTTCTGGTTTTTGATGACTTACAAGACCCTCTACGAATTGTAGAGTAGTCTATGAGTCATAGAGGAAGTTTCCTGACAAATTCTAATTGAAGGACGAATTCTGAAGATCAGCTCAACAAGACATGCATACGACCCGTAGAGCATTCTATGAGTCATATTGATGGTTTTTTGAAGATTTCCGGTGAAGGACAATTTGATAAAGTTGAAGTTTACGAACATGAAGTACGAGTCATGAATTAGTTCACAAGTCATAAAGTGAAGTGGTAGAGGAGAATTCAAAGATCCTAGGAGCTGATCGCGAGACCCCGACTACGAGTTATAGAAGACACTACAACTCATATAGACCTTTCGTGAAGTCCACCGACCAATTTTCTATTTCATTTAGGACTTAATTATAATTACTATAAATAGTACTTTTAGATTATTGTACAGAGCGGGACATTATTATTCAGTACTTTTAGGGTTTGTACTTGGAGAACTCAATACTTGAGAGAGAAGATTGTAAGAATACACTTGTGGGTAAATTTGATCTTCAATCATGTGATTCTCAATCAATTTTGGGATTTGGTTGATCTTCAATTCAATGGGGTAAGTGTTTAACTATGTTTTCTCAATTCATAATTTCTTCATATGCCCATAGCATGAGTAGCTAATCCACAACTAGGGTTGTGGGAACCATGAAGAACTAACTTAGTAAACCTGGATAATTTGCAATTCTTGGAATAGGTATATGCATGTATTAATGAATTTTCTTCATTTTGCATACCTCCATTAGAACCGCCTAGTGTTACTGACTGAACCAAGGTAGTAATGAATAGGAAAAGAGATTAATTAATAGGATTAGACTGATTTGTTCTTATCTACATAACTAAATTGGGCCAAGGGAAATTTGTAGTGGGACTTATAGGTAATGGTTAGTATTGCACACTATGGAGATGGCCAAGTCGCATAGTGAAATTCATCTATCACCTTTGACCAAAGGGCTTGCTGAACTTAAATTACTATTCTACTTGCTATACACTAGACAAGAATTGAGTTACTCGGTGATACTAAGTTGGGGAATCATGGGGAACACAATGCCTTAGCTGCTCTTTATTAGTGATTATCTCTCGTGATAGGTAGCTTAGTTTACTTTCTTATTGATTATTACAACACCTCCCCCCCCCCCGGGGAATTGAGTTGGTTAACTACTTGAATTTCTTATTAGTGAATTGGTATCAAGTCTATGTATTCCCTATGGGTTCGAGCCTAACCTTGGTTAGGTTTTATATCTTGACAACGACAGCTCTATCCTCTAAAAAAGAAGGTGTAACTTCGGCAACATCATGTAGCTCTTCACACCAATAAAAAGGACTCTACTAGACACGACTTTATAGACTTCCTAGAAATCTTAAACCCGTGCTCTAATACCAAGTTTGTCATGCCCCAGGAGGGTATTCAAGATGTGGCCGACACCCATAGAATATTGCTAGTCCCCAAGAGAACCACTTGGCCTCACGACATTCATTCAATCAATAATCTTTATTGATTAGTAGAAGACATAACAAAGTAAATGTGTGCATCATTATCTAGTCTCAAAGGATATAATAAGTAAAAAGGCTAGTAGCTAGTGGAAAGAACTAGCTTAACAATCTTAACATCAATATTCGATTCTAGTCTATGAAACCTCTATCACTATCAAGCAGTGCCAATGGCAGAACCATGGCTACCTCAAATCCAAATAAAGTAAAGCTAAACAAATCTAACACTAAAGCAAGATGGAATAAATATAATTAATTCACTGAAGTAAGGAAGGCTCACCAATCAGCTAACTACTCATATCCTCAACGATTTGTCTGTTGATAATCTCTTATCCCTGTATTTGCATCATAAAATGATACAGCATCGAGTGGCGTGAATACTTGGAATGTACGGTATGTAAAATCGTTGAATGAAATAGAAACAGGTAGAATAATATGGAACAAGCATGAACTCAAAATAGTAACCAATAAACATGCAATTGTCTATCTAAAGTAAGAACAATGAGTAGACAAGTGACCCATCAACCAATCAAACCTGCTCAATCAAATCAGACTTAACTCAATAGAACTGAACTCAACTCGTCTCATCTCATCTCTACTTAGAATACTTAGTATTGGAACTTTCTGGGAGTTTCTCTTATCTGACAACAATCACTTATAACATAGTGATTGTAGAACAAGTTATCATTGTTAACACAGTCGTTCCATACTTGCCAAGTAGAGAACGAATCGAAGGAGACGACAATCTACAAGTGCTCTATTGTTTCAAGAACTTCTAACCAAAGGGAACCTCAACATAATATAATGTGATGGTCCTAATCCTCACACACGCTTGGCTATGTAGTTTGACGAGTGCGGATTGGATTAACTTTTACTCTTTTGGTGCTCAATACTCCTCCCAACACTCAATGCTTAAGATAATCTATATCAATTAAACCATCTTAATCAACCTCATGGAGGCACTCATTATTATTTAATCAATCTCATAGAGACTCTCATCATCTCATCAATCAACATCGCAATCAATAGCTCAAGACTTAGAATAATCATTAGTAAACAATCGAATAGAGAAATCATTCAAGTTAATTTATGGAGACTCATAGGTCCATCAAGTTCTATCAACTCATCAACATTCTCACATCACAATCGCAATCGACATTCTCAAATCAAGGTTCTAGACTAAATCCCTAAGTTCATTCATGCATGCTTTCAAAGTTAACATATAGGTTTATATAATATCTCATTGAAAAGTTTCAATTCAAGAAAATAAGTTTATGATGATCATCAACATAAGAAAGTACATGTAGTTAATATAAGTTTCAAGAAAAAAAATATCAAGAATCAAGTATGTAAACTCACTAGGCTTTCAACTCTTTTATGACCATTTGTGGGGCACATGAAAGAACAATCTCATGATTTTAGTGTAGCCTTATATACTTGGGGTAAAGATTTAACGATCAATCTTCAATAATTCTCCCTTGACTTCACCAATCTTACATTCTTTCTTCTTTTCTCTTCTCTTCTCTCAAGCCCTGACTTTCTCCAAGACATAGAATGGCATTTTAGACCCTTTTTACACTCAAAATGACCTATTTTGATTGTGTATTGAGTTTAGGAGGGGTTGGAAATCATTTGGGATTCCCCTCATAAAATGAACAAAAAAATTCACTTCGAAATAGCCTAGTCCGCGACACGGACTGGGCCCGCACATATATTTTTTTTTCAAAAATTTTTCAAATGCTTTTTCCAATTCCGTCGAAAAAATTGAAAACAATAAGTACATCTCCGCTACAGAGGAGGCATGACGCACCTCTGTTGCATACCAACACTATTTTTGCGTTTCGAATTCAAAAATTACCTTTAGATCCGGTCGCTCTAAAAATCAACCGAGACCATTTTCCCACTCAACTTTTCATGCTAATCGCATATCCGGTCTCGAATTTGTAAAGGAGCATGGAAAGATGCGTTAGCGCATACCTCTCCTCTAGGGATATTTTGGTAATTTTATCGGGTGTTATAATAGGAAATAATTTTTTAAAAAAATTTAATTTCATTTTAACAATTAAAATAAAATAACACCATATACCTTTTGAAATGATAATATATATCATATGTATAAGATCATACTAACCCTGTTATTAATTTTTATTCAGATAAATGATAAGAAAATTCTAATAAAATATAAATGTCTTTTGATTTCACAATCTTTTCTTAATTGAAGTAGGATACATATTTTTTAATTAAAAAATTATCATTAGGAAAAGAATGTGTTTAAGAAGAAAAGAACTTTCTTTATTTGAAAAAGGGAATTTTTTATCTATTAAAAAATAATAAGGGTGTTTTAGGACCAAGCTATTTACAATAAAGATATTTTTAGATCAAACTATCAATTGAGGACTTTTTTATTTCACATAGTTTAAGGGTATTTTTGACCCTTTTTTAAATAATAAATACAAGTCAAAAGTCAATTCAAATCGGCTCTAAATGGTTTTTTCAAAACATTAACCCTTATAATCCCCTAAAGAAAATACTTAAAATTTTCATTTACATCTCAAAAAATTGAATCAAATCACAAGAAAATCTAAATATGATAAATCTTGAACCAGTAACTCATGCAAAACTTATATGTACTATTAAGAATATTCATGAAATAACTAAAAGATCCAATCAAAGCAAAGACTGGTAGATCTTTATACACACACAAATGTGTGTGTGTATATATATATATATGTGTGTGTGTATTACACACACACATATGCGAGGATAGGAAGCAAAAGTACGATGATTAAATGTGAGTTAGGCGGTAGAGCCGACCACATATTCTAATCTAATCTAATTAATTAGAGATAGGTGGCATTGCCAACTATAATTGGCAAAAACAAAAATAAGAGAGATAACTACTAAAAAAATTATTGAAGTAAAGAGAAAGCTTTGAAAAATGAAATTTGATATTATAATCAAATAAACTTTGAAAGCACAAAAGAAGGAGTAAACTCTAATTAAGTATTCTTGAGAGAGAGCTTCTTGAAAGTGAAATAAGGAAAAAATAATACCGCAAATGAAAAAGGTAGCACTATTTATAGTGTTGACATCCTATTTTTATCTTTCACAATATATAATGATTTTTGAGATTCTTCAATTTTCAACAATTTGAAATAATTATTTTTCAAAAATTCAGAAAACATATTTTAGGTTATTTTTAGTAGTGTTAATCTTTTAAATATACATAAACACACATAACTATTAATCTTTTAAATATACATAAACACACATGTATGTGTGTGTGTTTGTGTGTCTCTCTCTCTCTCTGTGTGTGTGTATGTGTGTGTATATATATATACATACATACATATTTTTCATATGTTTTATAATCACATACTTAATTATTACTTTTTATAATTGTTCAAAACTCATTCCAAAATATTTTAATTTCATTAATTATCCTAGTTTAATTAAAAATTATTTTAGAAATTAATTAGTCATTAATTAAGAGTAACGCCCCAGATCTTAAGCTAAAACCCTAGTTATTCCTCATACGCGTAGGGGATCAACCTGATGACTTCTAATACTGTGGGATAAATTCTTAAGTTTTCAAAGTGCATTACATGTGGTTTGGGGTCATACGGCATCTCTTACATCAAATCAAGATCAAAGGATTCCAATTGGCTAAGTTTCGGTAAATTCGTATAAGGATAAACTTCAAATGGTAATATCTTTTAGCACATAATGAATTAGATGACTCACTACTTACTTAATTATAGATCTTTGAATTAGATTTCCAATGCATCTAATTTTATCGTATTCCATGTGTGGAGTAACAAGTTATGGTCATTTTACTAGACCTGTCTGGGCTGTCAAAAAGGGTGACTATCAATTTAACCGCCTGATGGCCTCAAAAAGCTTAAGAAACTATCAAGAAGGGCAATCTGAAGGCCCCATTTGGCGTACCACGAAATGATTTGGGGCACCACTGAATGATTCGGTGGTGGGACCCCTGGACCGCAGATTGTGACGCCAGAACACATCAAAATGTCATTTTGTGGATTTGTGATGATATTTTCACTTTCTTCAAAGGGGTTTTCAACTCATTTAACCTAAAAACACCTTTCTACGCCTATTTGTATGCCCAAATAACCTTCCCCTTCATTTATTCCAATTTTTTCTCTCAAGGAAGAAGACCAAATCCTCCATGAAGAACACACTTCAATTTCTTCCACACTTTTCATCAAATCCAAGAATTTCTTCAACTTTCTTCTCTATTTTGCTCTAAGGTATGTGAGTTCCTTCATGCATGGGTCCTTCCACCCATGGAATCCAAAATCCTTTCAATCCAATCTTTAATTTCAAGATTTATTTTATTATGAGTACTTTCTATTCCTAATTATATGCATGATTCATGTTAGAAATTATTATTTATTGATTTTAAATGCATGAAATGAGTGAGTATTTATAAAACCTTGACATTACTACATTAGATTGATGATTTCTTAAATGAGTCTTGTTAATTACTTACCCAAATGTTATATTTTGATCTAAATCGTAAATATTATGTTCAAATGAGTATCTATTGCCATCCAATTGCATGAATTGATGGATTTTGAAAAGTTCCCTACCTTAACTATTATGGGTCTTCGAATCTCATCATGAGATATTTAAATTATAGTTTTAAATAATATATTCTCATGATAAGTATTCGAGTTTACAAATATTATGAATGATTATGGGCTTCCATGTATGTAATGAATTAATGGAAAATCCTATGAATGTTATGAAAGATCATGAGCCATTTAATGTTATGTTACACTCTCTTATAAAAGGAAAATGCTCATTTGAAGTGGTCAAAAATGTTAATGAGCTACTCCTACTATGCTATTATGCTTTACAAGTTATTCATGTCGTAATTATATTTATGTTATGTATTCCATGGCACTAGACTTAGCATCGAATGAGATTTAGAATGGGCGACTATCCCAAGGGTCTTTATATAAAGCTTTAGTTCCTATAACTATATGCCACTATAGGTTATTATTATTTTCCCTTAATGTGCTTACACTAGTAGATCCAACTAGGCAAAGTTACCAACAATGTGGGGCATAGTCTACCTTGGCAAGTAAACTTTGCATTTTCCGGTGTGGAGGCAATATCAACATTTCATGTAGTAGCTCGCAAGGTCTTAATATCGATTAAGGTCTCTTCCCACATATCTATGCTATGTTATGAGATTATGTTTACATTCCATAAATGTTTTGACTTAGGCATTGATTATTCATATTATATTGAGCTTATTTCTATTGTGTATGATTATGCATATCGTCTATTGTGGCTTATGATCTTTAGTTGCATTACAGACCGCATACTTATTACATTCTAAATATTAATGCATACTTTTTGTCTACATGATCTAACAATGTAGGGACTGTTGTTCCTATCCATCCACCTCCTCATGGCTAGAACGATCTATTGAAGACTTGCTTCTGCTGTGTCCATCATTCGAGGATAATATCCATTTTCTATCTTGCTTATGTTAAGACATTATTATGTTGTTACTTTACTTTTAAGGGTGAGCTTAGGACATGTCTTGGCGACCATCCCACTATGATTAGAGATATTGCTGGATGACATGATATTTCTAATTTATGTGACACTTATGTAACTGTGGAGATTTTCCCTTAGTCCTCATCCAATGTTTTGTTGTTTCTTGTGGTGTATTGGAAAGTTAATGAAATTCTTAAGTGTCTACTTCCTATAAAGTGTGTCCCATGCTCCATTTTCCTTAGATTTACTTGATGTTATTGAATGATGGAAATTCTTTATCCCTTGTCCCTATAAAGAGCATCCTAAGACCCAAATCCCCTTAGTACTAATTGTTTGTGTCTATTCCACGCTTCTTAAGCAATGATATACTTATATATGCTATGGAGGCTTGCTTGGGGGTACCCTCAGGTTCATTATTCGCCATGACACCCCTAGGCCTAGGCTTAAATCATGACAAACTTGGTATCAGAGCACTAGGTTTAAAGTAGGCCTCGAAAATCCAATGTATCGCATCGAGTAAAGTTTTGTTTATGGTTGTGAAGCGCGCAATAATTATGAATAGAAGGCCTTAGACATTTAGGAAATGACTCATTTCTTCGTGATCTATGTCATGCAATAGAGACAAATCCTCTAAGCTTTATTCCTGATTCCTATACTTTACGTTTTACAATATGTCTCGAACCCATCAAAATGGTGGACAAGATGGCAAACATCCCTTGCTTGATGATCAATTTCTAAGCATGGACATATCTATAATGGAGTTTTGCAACATCATTTGTCTATTGACCAAAGTTGTAACTGCTCAACTAAATCAACAAGCGGATACCCTCGGGACTATACATGACAAGAAGGGGGAGAGGGAGGCCAAGAATTCCCAAGTTAATGGTGCTTCATCTTCTGTTGGTGTTTCACGCTCAAGTTCAACATGGAAAGATATCTTTTCCCCATTTGTCAATGGCGTGGCAAGAAACATCAAGCGAAGTTTTTAGGGGGAATAGATGGTTATTTTAAGTGTGATAGTATTGGAAATAAGATGAAGGCTTGTCCAGTGGCCTACGAGGAAGGGAGAAAAAGGGCTTAATGTGAAGGTGGACTTCCACATACTATGCTCGATAGTAGTTGTCGTTTCCAACTAGGCCAAGGAACATCTTAAATTTATCGGCAAAGGTTTGCTAAGGATAGGGTGCCCACCCATAAGTCTCAAGTTAGTGGTGTTAAGGGTGCGAATTCTTCTATTCATAAGTGCCATGGTATGGGAAGAACTATGGAGTTATTTGCCGGAGAGGATCAGGTGCTTATTTTGGTTATTTTAAAATGGGGCACAAAATCCTCGAGTGTCCTACTGTTGCTACTAAATGTAGGGAAGGTGTCCTCAAGGTCAAATTGTTCCAAGAGGGAAAGCACAAGGAGATGCCCAAACTCTAGGATGTGTCCCACGTAGTGATCGATTCTATGCTTTACATGTTGGGCAAGAGGTTAAGGAGATTCCCAATGTTGTCACCGATGTGTTAAAGGTTTTATGAATATGATGCGTGTGCTTTATTGGATCCGGATTTGACTTTATCTTTCATTACCCCTTCGTTGCTAGTAGGTTTGGTATGTCTCCCAAAATGTTAGGTTAACCATTTTCAGTGTATACTCTCATTGGTGAGTCTATTACTCCTAAAAGAGTCTATAGGGATTGCCCTATGTCCATACTACATAAAGTTTTTCATTGTGGTTTTATTGAATTTGACATGGTAGATTTTGACATTTAAAGTGCATGGTGTATCATAAATTCTATCATAATATCAAACCTCAATGTTATTCAAGCATAATCAAATTGTTGCTTGAAAATTCCAACTTAAATCATGTATACAATGCATGCATGACAAGATTTACCCATAAAAAGTTCAACCTTAAAAATCATGAAATTTGGTAAAGAAGAAGGATTAGCCTCATGGGTGGAAGAGTCTCCATGAATGAAGCCCACATACCTTTAACTTGAGACTTTCTTGAAGGAAAAATAGAGGAAGACTTGGGGCTTCACTTCAGTCCATGAGACCAAATCAAGCTCTCAAAAAGCTTGAGATTGAATGGAAGTTTTTTTTTTGAAGGATTTTGGAGAGGATTAGGGCTAGAAAATGGCTTACAATAGTGTATGTGAGTAATATAAGTCAAAAACCTAGCTTGGGAAAGTATAAATATCTTCTCAAGGTCAAAAGTTGATGTTTCGGAGCATCCTGCAGGCAAGATCGGCGGTCCAAATGTCCCATCATCGAACCATCGGCGGTACACCAAATGAAACCTTTAGATCACCCTTTTTGATAGTTTTTGAAACTTTTCGGAGCGATTCGGCGACCTATTTGGTGATGCCCCGAATGCATTAGGAGGTCAAACTGATCGTCGCCTTTTTTTGGGCTTCAGTAAAATGGTCGTAACATTTTACTCCAAACTCGGAGTGAGGTGAAATGAGATGTATTGGAAAGCTAATTCAAAGATCTACAATTTCGTATGTAGTGAGCCATCTGATTCATTATATAAGACATATGCCCATTTAAAGTTGATCCTTATAAGAATTCACACCTAAACTTATCTGATTAGAGTCATTTGTTCTTGGCTTGATGTAAGAGATGTCTCATAACCCAAACCACATGAAATTAACTTTGAATACCCAGAAATTTATCTCACCCATTTGAAGTAATCAAGTTGAGCCTATACACATACAAGAAATGACTCGGCTCCTAGCTTAAGATCTAGGGGGTTACAATATCTCCCCATTCGGAGCATTCATCCTCGAATATGATGGAAACATGCGTGAAAGGATTAACAAGAAAAAATTCAGCCTTAAACTGAATGTATCAATGCAACTTAAACAACATTTTTCATAAAATCTCAAACTTCTGCATCAAATATCGTCAAAACACGTCATAGTATGTATGCATACAGTATGATATAGAAGGATTGAAGTATAAGACTTGACGGCATTGATAGAATTAACTTATTACCATAGGCTTGATTAGAGTTGAAGATATAAGGTAGAGCTTCCTCATGTCTACTTCAGCCTCTCAAGTGGCACTTTCAACTTATAAATTCCTCCTAAGGACTTTGGCAGACGCCACATATTTCTTTCTCAACCTCTTCACTTGACTATCTAATATGTCCACTAGGACTTCCTCATAAGTCATGTTATCTTCTACAACACCCACCACACACAAAGGCACTATAGAACTTGGTTCACCTACACACTTTCTCAACATAGATACATGGAAGTCTGGATGAGCCGTAATCAACTCCATAGGCAACTCCAATTTATAGGTAACCTTGCTAATTCTTCTCAAAATTCTATAAAGTCTTACAAACCTTGGGCTCAACTTCCCTTCTTACCAAACCAGTCAACACACTGCATGGGTGAGACCTTCAACTATACTCAATCATCAACATTAAACTCAAGATCGTTCCCCCTCACATTAGAGTAGGAATTTTTCCTACTTTAGCTGTCTTCAATCTCTCCCTTATCAACCTCACCTTTTCCAAAGACTCCATGACCAAATTCAAACCTAATAAGGCATTTTCCCCCACATAAAACTACCCAACCAGGGACCTACAATCTCTACCATATAAAGCTTTAAAGGAAGTCATTCTAATGCTAGAGTGATAGCTATTATTATAAGCAAACTCAACGAGTGGAAGATGCTCATCCCAGCTACTCTTGAACTCCAAAACACAAGCCCTAAGCATATCCGCAATAGTTTGAATGGTCCTTTTGTCTTGACCATCTGTTTAAGGGTGAAAGGTCGTGCTAAGCTTGGCTTTTATACCAAGACCCTTTTGGAACAATCTCCAAAAATGGCAAGTGAATTGAGCACTACGATAAAAAATAATAGACAATGGTATACTTGTATAACCTAACCAACTCATCAATATATAGTTTGGTATAATCTTCGGCACTATGTGTTGTTTTAACTGGTAAGAAATGAGCCGATTTTGTCATTCCATCAATAATTACCCAAATAGAATCAAAGTTTTTTCTTGTCTTTGGCAAACCAATCACAAAATCCATATTGATCTCTTTCCATTTTCTAGTAGGAATCTCTATGTCTTGGGCTAGGCCTCCCGACCTTTAATGTTTGGCTTTGACTTGTTGGAACTTGTGACAATCGGCTACAAATTGGCAATATCTATTTACTTCCCTCAAGTTTCTATACATCTTTGTAGATCCGAGGTAGATAGAGTAGGATGAATTATGTTCCTCTTCAAAAATCATGTCCCTCTATTCGTCAACATTAGGCATGCATAACCTACTTTGGTATCTAAAGGAACCATCTCCCCCTCCAGAGAAATCCTCCACCTTACCATTCTTCACTGGATTTAAATTCTAGCAAAGTGGGGTGAGGTCTTGTTTAGATTTGACCTCTTCAATCAAAGAAGGTTTCGAACCATCAACAACCACCACACCTCCATTTTCAAATTCATTCAACCTAACACACAACCTAGCTAACCAGTAAGCTCCCTAATTCTTTCTTGCCATTTTTAATAAGAGCTATACTCCTACTAGACATTCTACTTAGGGCATCAGCCGCAATATTAGCCTTGCTGGGATGATAATGCATACTCATATCACAATCCTTGAGGAGTCCCATCCATATTTTTTGCCTCAAATTAAGATCCCTACATGTGAACACATATTGGAGACTTTTGTGGTCAGTGAACAACTCTATATGTACCCTATATAAATAATGATGCCATATTTTCAAAGAAAACATCAGGCCGCTAATTCAAGATCATGGGTAGGACAGTTACGCTTATACACCTTTAGTTATCTAGAAGAATAGGTTATGACTTTGCTACTTTGCATCAAAGTACACCCCAAACCAACCTTTGAAGAATCACAATAAACCACAAACCCTTCTAACCCTTCTGGTAAAGCCAAAATAGAAGCAGAGGTAAGCTTGTCCTTCAAAGTTTGAAAACTCTTTTCACATTCATCGATCCAATCATATTTTACCTTCTTTTGTGTCAATTTTGTCAAACGAGAAGCAATTGAAAAGAAACCATTCACAAACCTCTAGTAGTACCCTGTTAAGCCCAAGAAACTCCTAATATCCATTGGATCCAAGGGCCTAGGATAATTTTTTATCACTTCCGTCTTCTTATAGTCCACTTTAGTTCCATCGCCTGACACCACATATCGTAGGAATGCTACTTCTTTCTACCAACATTCACACTTATCAAGTTTTACAAACAGCCTCTCATCTCCAAAGTTGGCTACATTACCCTCAAATGCTTCACATGCTCTTCTTCACTTCGAGAGTAACCAAAATGTCATCAATGAATACAACCACAAACATATCAAAGTAGGGTTTAAAAACCCTATTCATAAGATCCATAAATATCGTTGGTGCATTAGTTAAGCCAAATGACATCACCACAAATTCAAAATGCCCATATCTATTCTAAAAAGCCATCTTAGAAATATTACACTCGCTCACCCTCATTTGTGGTATCTAGACTGATGATTAATCTTAGAAAAATGACTAACCCCTTGTAGTTGATCAAATAGGTCATCTTCTTGGAAGGTTATACTTGTTCTTTATGGTGACCTTATTGAGTTGTCAGTAGTTGATCCAAATTCTAAGGGAGTCATCCTTCTTCCTTAAAAATAACATTGTTGCATCCCATGGTGACTTGCTAGGCCTTATAAAATCCTTTTCCAATAAATCATTCAATTGGTCCTTCTACTCCTTTAACTCTGTTAGGGTCATACAGTAAGAGGGAATACAAATGGGTTGTGTATCAGGGAGAAGGTTTAGGGTAAAATCTATTTCTCTTTTAGGAGGAACACCAGGAAGCTTATTGGGAAAGACATTAAGAAACTTGTTGATCACCAAAATTGGCTCAAAAGGAGGGACTTTAGACTTAAAATCCCTAACCCTTACAAGATGGTAAATGCGACCCTTAGAAATAAATCTCCGAGCCTTAAGCAAAGAAATAAACCTACCTTTAACTATTAAATTATGACCTTCCCACTCAAAGACAGGCTCATTAGGAATTTGGAACTTAACATTGCGGGTTCTACAATCAATGGAAGCGTTATATGCGTGTAACCAATCCATCTAAACAATGATATCAAAATCTACCATGTCAAGGTCAACAAAATAACAAGGCGAGACTCTATGCAATATAGACGTGAGACATCCCCTATAGACTCTTCTAGCAATAATGGACTCAACAACGGGGGTACCTTAAAGGGTTCATACAATAATTCAGGACACACATGGAGCTTATTAGCAACAAAAGGAGTAATGAAAGAAAGAGTAGCACCAGGATCCAATAAAGCATATACTTCAAAATCATAAACCTTTAACATTGGGCACCTCATCCACCCCATATCTCCCTTGAAGAGCATAAAACTGATCGTGAAGTAGAGCACCCCCTGGTTGGCCTCGTTTTCCCTTTTGATCAACATGAGTACCTTGCCCTTGAGGACACATCTTTACCCTTGTTTGGAAAATCCACAATCTTGTGGTCCATTTTGCCATACCCGAAGCAAGCACCCATATCTCTATAGCATTTACCACCATGTTTCTTTCCACACTTCCCACATTTAGGAATAATTGAGCACTATTACCACCATGGGCCTTAGGGTTAGTTACCCTATCATTAGCAAACCTTTGATTTTGAGAATTAGAGGACCCTTGGCCTTGGAATTTGTGGCCTTTTTGGAAATTACAACCCTTAGCACCTTGAAAACCACCATCATACTGAGCTCTCTTTGACTCCCCACTCTTCCTCTCCTAAGTTTCCCCCCTTTAAGTTATTTGGCATAAGCTATGAATCGAAACAAGTCCATATCATGCATAAGCATGGTGGTGCGACATTCTTCATTCACCAAGTCGGATACCCCCGAGACAAACTTATTCATTCTTTCCCTAGAGTTGGTGACCAAGTGAGGAGCATATTTAGAGATCTTGTTGAACTTAAGGGAATACTCTCTCACACTCATGGAGCCTTGTTTAAGATTAATGAGCTCCATCATCTTTGCCTCTCTCAATTAAATAGGGAAGAAATGATTGAGGAAGGCGTCCTTAAATTCTTCCCATGGGAAGCGATCTGTCACGACCCAAGCCTAGGGCCTAGACATGGCACAGCGAATGGGGAAGACAAAGTCACCCCAAACAAGCTTCTTAGTATATCATTACACATCCTTGGTTGTTGAAGCATTTGAACAACAACAAAGAGCATAAGATAAGGATAAGGGACTAAGGGGAAAAGTGTTTCATAGCAAAATATCCAACAATCAAGAGAAAACATACTTCAAATCATAATTACATTACTTGTCCAACAATACCTCTAAACTTAGAATTGAGCGGGGGCGAAGAAAACTTTTCGGGCTCACCCTCATAGTCAAAAGCATACAAATAAAGAAAAGGAGTCTTTGCACAACAAAAGATCAAAAGATATCACCATCATAGTTGAGGACTCACCAAACTTGCTTTGAAGATAGTACTAGCCATGTGGAGGAGGAAGAATATCAAGTGGAGCTCCAATTCCTACATGGTACCATCATGTAGGCATAGAGTATGTGTAGTACATTTGAATGTACTAAGCATGTCGGATGAAATACAACAAGAGATAGGCAACATAATTGAAATGCACAATTGGGTAATAAATGAACATATAGCAATATGGCATGCATGAATGATGCTTAAAGTAAAACATGCTTATATAAAACATATTACATGTGTAGAAAGAGACCATCATTATAGAATCTATGGCTTACCACCCCCTTTGCGAGGCGTGTGAGGTATATACCCCCCAACATGGTAGCACGGGCCTACCACCCTCCGAGCGAGGCGATTGAGGTACATACCCCCAAACATGGTAGAACGGGCCTACTACCCCCCAAGCGAGGCAATTGAGGTACATACCCCCTAACATGGTAGCACGATCCTACCACCCCTCGAGCGAAGCTGTAGATACTATTCATGAAATCAACCCATATATACATTCCTTTCATCATCATAAAGTCGCTTAACTCATATGCCATGCATTAGACCTTCGATAACTCAAGAAACATTAACCGGACAATTTATCAAACACTTGGCAGATGTGTAATACTAATATAAAACCATGTAATCGAAGAGTGAAATCATATGAGAAAAATCAATGTAAAACCACCCACCAACTCTTAGTAACACCCTTATGCATGATACATCAAAACACTTCATGAAATCACATACTAGATCTTAGATTCATAGCTCAAAACACGCTTAAACAGTCACATTTTATGAAAAACCCAACATAGTTTATATTCAACTTTCATAGTAAGAGATACCCATAAGTAAAACAACTTGAAATCATGCAATTTATGTAAAAAGGAAGGTTAGGCACAAGGACCCAATACTTGATACCCACATAGCTCAACTTTGGATATTTCCTTGATGAATATTTGATTATGAACTTGAAGCTTGAATGAAATCCTTAGATCTGGAATGAGATTGGGACACTTGAATTTGTTTGAAATATTTGTCTAAGTGTTAGAGAGGATTTTGGGGAATGTCTTGTATGATATGGAGTTGAAATATGACTAAGTATAGGTGTTTTTACGCATAAGAAGGCTTAGGCCCAAGACCCAAAGGCCTTGGACCAAAACAGGAAAACTGGCACAAAATAACACATCTCTGTGATGGCTCCGCAACATGGAGCAAACGCTTACCCCTACTGGAATTGCAAAATTGGCAAAATTCATTTTTCACTACGGGTTTTCTAAAATTCTGGTTAGAGTCATTTCCTACTCAATTTTTTCCTATGAACAAGAATATGAATTCGAATTCTTAATATCAAGCACGAATTTTAAGATATATGAAAATTATGATGATGGACACTTTCGAGGCACATTTTTGGGCACTTCTTTTTGAGGTAATTTCAATTTCTCCCCCTTGGGAATGTTCATCCCCAAATGTGAAAAAACGTATAAAAAAGAAGTAAGAAAGATAATCTCAACCCACATAAGAATGCAACAATGCACTTTAACATCATTTCAAAAATCTAAACATAAGTGTAAAAATCACTATGAACTTGTCAATTTAAACATGAATGTATGCAAATGACATGAGGGCTAAAACTTAAGACTTGAAATCACATAGGGGACTTAGATTAGTACCTTAGGCTTGAGTAGGATAGAAGAGATAGGGATACCGCTTCTGCATGTCCGCCTTGGCTTTCCATGTAGCACTTTCAACTTGTTGATTCCTCCAAAGGACCTTAACGGAAGCTACATCCTTGTTCCTCAATCTCATCACTTCTCTATCCAAAATTTCTACTGGAACCTCTTCATAAGTCAAGTTGTCTTCAAACAAACTCACAACATCCAATGGCGCAATAGCATTTAGGTCACCCACATACTTCCTCAACATAGATAGATGAAAGATCGAATGAACCATATCCATTTCACTAGGCAACTCTAACTCATAGCCCACTTTACCAATCCTCCTCAACACCTTATAAGGACCCACATATTTAGGACTGAATTTACCCCTTTTACCAAAACAAATTGGGTGATACCTTTAAATAGACCCAATCATCAACCTACTTAAAATTCAAGATCTCTCCTTCTCACATCGGCATTGGACCTTTTGACAACCTTGGCTGTTTTCAACCTCTCTCTTATCAACCTTACCTTCTGTACGACTTCCATGACCAAATCCGCACCCAATAAAGCCATCTCTCCCACTTCAAACCACCCAATCGGTGATCTACAACGTCTATTATAAAGGGCCTCAAAAGGAGCCATACTAATGTTTTCATGATAGCTATTATTATAAGAAAACTCAATTAGTGAAAGATGATCATCCCAACTACCCTTAAACTCCAAAACACAAGTTGTAAGCATATCCTCAAGAGTCTCAATAGTTCGTTTGGCTTGGCCATCCGTTTGAGGGTGGGAGGCCATACTAAGTTTGACCTTGGTACGAAGACGTTTTTGGAAGGACCTCCAAAAGTGATAAGTGAATTGAGAACCACGATCCGTTATGATAGACAAAGGCACCCTATGCAATGTAACTGGATGTATAATCTCACATAATCTTCGGCACCATATGTAGTCTTAACCAGTAGGAAATGAGATGACTTTGTCATTTTATCGACCATAACCCAAATAGAATCAAATCCCTTTGTAGTCTTAGGAAACCCAACCACAAAATTCATGTTGATTTCCTCTCACTTCCAACTAGCGATCTCTATATGTTGGGCTAGTCCACCTGACCTTTGATGCTCGGCTTTAACTTGTTGGTAATTCTGGTAACCCGATACAAACCTAGCAATGTCATTCTTCATACCTCCCCACAAATACACCTCTCTCAAATCTCTATACATCTTTGTAGAACCGGGGTGAATAGAATAGGAAGAATTATAAGACTAATCAAGAATCTTCTCTCTTAAGCCATCAATACTAGGCACACAAAACCTACCTTGGTACCTAAGCAAAATATCTCCCCCTTGGGAGAAAACCTCCACCTTACCATCTCTCACCAAGGCCTTCAACTCTAACAAGGCAGAGTCAAGATCTTTCTTTGCCTTCGCCTCCTCAACCAATGAAGATTTAGAACCATCCAGTACCACTACACCTCCATTGTCAACCTCTTCCAACCTAACCCCCAATCTAGCCAACCGATGGACCTCTCTAACCGTTTCTTTGCCACCATCAACAACTTGCGCTAGGCTACCCAAAGACACCCTACTCAAAGCATCAGCCATAACATTAGCCTTGCCGGGATGATAACACACACTTATATCATAATCCTTAAGGAGCTCTAACTACCTTCTCTGTCTCAAGTTAAGATCCTTTTGAGTGAACAAATATTGGAGACTCTTATGATTGGTGAACATATCAACATGCACCCTATATAAATAATGATGCGAAATTTTCAAAGAAAATACCACGATGGCCAATTCAAGATCATGGATAGGATAATTCTTCCTATGCACCTTAACTAGTCTAGAAGCATAGGCTATCACCTTACCATTTTGCATCAAAACACAACCCAAACAAATTGTTGAGGCATCATAATACACAACAAAACCTTCTAACCCTTTCGGTAGATACAAGATAGGAGCGGACACAAGCTTATCTTTCAAACTTGGGAAACTCTTTTCACACTCATCCATCCATACAAATTTAGGCTTCGTTTGGGTCAAATTAGTCATAAGTGAAGCAATAGAAGAGAACCTACTCACAAATCTCCAGTAAAACCCGCTAAGCCCAAGAAGCTTCTAATATTCGATGGGGTCAAAGGTCTAGGCCAATTTCTAATCACCTCCATTTTCTTAGGAACGACCTTGGTACCATCACCCGACACCATATGCCCTAGGAAGGAAACTTATTGCAACCAAACTCACATTTCTCATACTTAGTATACAACTTCTCTTCCCTCAATTTTTGTAGCACTAACCTCAAGTGACACACATGCTTCTCCTCACTATGGGAATAGATCAAAATATCATCAATGAAGACCACCACAAACAAATCAAGGTAGGGTTTAAAGACCCTATGCATAAGATCCATGAAGATAGTCGGTGCATTGGTCAACCCAAAAGACATAACCACAAACTCATAATGCCCATACCTAGTCCGGAAGGCCGTCTTGGAAATGTCACACTCCCTCACTTTCACTTGGTGATACCCGAACCAAAAAATCAATCTTAGAGAAGTGACCCCTTGAAGTTGGTCAAAGAGATCATCAATACTTGGCAGAAGGTACTTATTCTTTATGATGACCTGATTAAGTTGCCAGTAATCAATACACATTCTAAGGGAACCATATTTCTTCTACACAAATAACACTAATGCACCCTAATGTGATTGGATAGGCCTAATAAAACCCTTCTCCAACAAATCCCTCAATTGCTTCTTTAACTCCTTTAACTCCACTGGGGCCACACAGTAAGGGGGAATAAAGATAGGTTGAGTATCAGGAAGGAGGTCTATACCAAAGTCTATTTCCCTTTCGGAAGGAACATTGGGAAGCTCATTTGGAAATACATCAGAAAACTCATTAACCACCGGAACCGACACTATAGAAAGGACTTTGGACTCAACATCCCTAACCCTCACAATATGATAGAGACACCCCTCAGAAATCAACCTTTGAGCTTTAATGCAAGAAATTAGTCTACCCTTGACCACTACATCATGACTCTCTTACTCGAGGACGGGTTCATTAGGGAATTGGAATTTGATCCTACGGGTTCTACAATCAATGGAAGAATAATATGCAAGCAACCAATCCATCCCAAGAATGATATCAAAATTCACCATATCCAACTCAACGAAATCACAAGGTAATATTTTATGCAAAATGCAAATGGGACAATTTCTATAAACTCTCCTAGCAACAATAGATGCACTAAAGGGAGTAGGCACCTCATGTGGCTCACACAACAATTCGGGTTCAACATGAAACTTTTTGGCAGAAAAAGGGGTAACAAAAGAAAGAGTGGAACCCGGGTCTATTAATGCTTACACATCAAGATCAACGAATTTTAACATACTGGTGATGATATCGGGCACCTCATCAACCCTTGTCTCCCTTGAAGAGCATAGAAATGATTGTGCCTTGGGCCACCACCTTGTTGGCAACCTCTTCCCCTAGGAGCTGCATTTACACCTTGTGGACGACCATCTCTACCCTTGTTCCAGTTACGAGGGAAATCCATCACTTTATGCCCCACTTCCCCACAACCATAACAAGCATTAGTATCCTTCGAGCATGGGCCACTATGACTCTTACCATATTTTGGACACATAGCATTAGGCACCACACCACCATAACCTTGAGCCCTTGGGTTGTCATTGGCAAACCTCTTATTAGGAGCATGAGAAGGCCGTTGGCCTTGATGAAACCATCACCCTTGAAACTTTGGAACTCCTAATTAACCAAATCCGATACCCCCATCACAAATTTGTTCATTCTAAACCTCGGGTCGGTGACCAATTGTAGATCATATTTAGAGAGTTGGTTGAACTTGAGGGCATACTCCCTCACACTCATAGATCCTTCCATTAAATTTATGAACTCCATCATTTTAGCCTCACTAAGCTCAAGAGGGAAAAATCGATTGGGAAATGCTGCCTTAAACTCTTCCCAAAGGAAGACATTGTTGTTCCCCTTCTCCACTTTCCATTGGACATACCATATTTGAGCCACCCCCTTGATTTGGTATGTGGCTAACTCCGGCTTTTCCTTAGATTAACCCCTATAATAGACAAATTTTGTATACCTCATTAATAAAATCTTTCCACATTAGACTCATAGAACTCCGGTGGGTTCACTCTAGTAAAGCCTCTCTCCCTTGAAGTCGGTGTAGAAGCATGAGGGGCTTGGGCCTCTATGTTGATTTGATTAGTCATGGCATGGGCTAGCATGGTGATAGTATCCCGGAATTCCTCATGAGCCAATCCCCCATCTTGAGGAGCTTAAGGAGCGGGAGGAGTCGGGTGTTCCTCGGGTGCAGGGGCTCTTCTTCCACTTGTATTATGCATGATCTAAAATGGAAAAGAACATTTATTAGAGAGGAAATCTTACCTAACCTCTATAGCATGACATAGATCATGAAAAAGGGAAACATTTCCTAAAATGCCTTATAGCCTCTTGCTCATAGTTGGGGTGCACTTCATAACCATGGATAAGGCTCTAATCGACGCGGTGTGTTAGATTTCCGAAGACTATTAACAACCTAGTGCTTTGATACTATCTTTATCATGACCCATGGGGCCTAGACGTGAAACGTTGAATGGGGAACCCGAAGGGACCCCAAACAAGACTCTTAACATATCACTACACATCCTTGATCACAGAAGCATTTGAACAACAACAAAGAGCATAAGATAAGGATAAGGGACTAAGGGAAAAAGTCTTTCATAGCAAAATATCCAAGAGTCAAGAGAAAACATAGTTCAAAGCATAATTATATTACTTGTCCAACAACACCTCTATACTTAGAATTGAGCGGGGGCCAAGACAACCTTTCGGGCTCACCCTCATAGTCAAAAGCATACAAATAAATAAAGGGAGTCTTTGCATAACAAAAGATCAAAAGATATCATCCTCGGAGTTGAGGACTCATCAAACTTGCTTTGAAGATAGTACTAGCCATGTGGAGGAGGAAGATGATCAAGTGGAGCTCCGTTCCTACATGGTAACATCATATAGGCATAGAGTTAGGGATGGCAATGGCACGGGTGCGGTGTGGGTGTGGGGCAGGTGGAGCTCAACCTGCAAATTTTTTAAACCGCCCTGCCCCGCATAATGAATTTTTTCATTTTTCACTGGCCCCGCCCCGGCCCACTAAACTTTTGAACATTTTGTCGCTATACTGTTGTATCTTGTCTCTCAGCAATTTTTTTTCTATACTGTATGCTGGACAGTGTTCTATAAACCATTAAAATGGATAGCAATAGAGTTAAAATACAATCAAACCATTAAATAATTAAAATACTATAAAACCATTAAAATGTGTTTAAACCATTAAAATACACCAAACCATTAAAATACATTAAACACTTTTCCTCATGCAGCCAGACAATACAAGACCTTCCTTTCTTCAGAAGAAAATAAAGTGCATCTGCACATGAAACCTATTAACTTGAGTCTTTAAAAAAGGAGAAAAAATATAACTGCAAAGTGCCTGCTATATTGGGAAGCATAACTTAGATACAAGATCACTGTTCCTTAAACACAATTGCAAATACTACTTCAAAAACATAGGAAAAATTTCCATTCAATAATTCACTTCATATAAATCCAGCCAGCTCAAATCCAAGTAGATCAATGCTTAGTTATCTAATTCCTTAGCATTACTAGATGCAGAACAGAATTGTAGAATTGCAGTAAATTCTAGATCCTTGCTTCACAGTGTCAGGTTTTCAAGAATTGCAACAGAAATTCCAAGTTCCGAACATAAACGCTTACAAGGCAACAACTAGTAAGACAATCAACACCAAGAAAAATCTGAGAGCATCAACACCACACAGATCTACATAAAACAGATCTTCAAGCCATGGAGCATCCTGCAAAAATTGATAGCAAAGTTAATGGTACTATAAGGTGTATCTTTACTCAAAAAGTCATGTTTGGCATAAGAAGTTCACTACAATTGCCTTAGTGAAAGAGCAGGAAAAGTGTACAAACCAAATACTTTGAAAGCTCTGTTAACTACAAGTCATTGTTCTCCTAGACAGAGGAAAAAGTTTCCAAATATGAATTCGGCTCTTCTTCTTCATCAAGTAAGGTCGGACATGAAACTCTATCAATGCTTGACATCAAACCTAAGAAGAAAAGTATGTCGTTAAAGTAATAAGAACTGAAACATTGTTAAATAACAAGTCATTGAAAAATTTACCATATATTTAATTCCATAACCAAGTACGAGCACACACCAAAGCTTCCAAAGTAGAAGGATGGAGTCTACTACAACGCGGACTACTCAATCTTCCACTAGTACTAAATGCTTACTCAGAAGCAATAGTAGATACTGGAATAGCTAAGAAGTCACGAGCCATCTTTTGTAAAGTAGGAAATTTCAATCTATATATCTTCCACCAACTTAAATTATCAAATGATGGAGTTCGAGGCAACAAATGTTCTTCTAAAGACATATCCAACTCTGATTGTTTCTTTGTATTTGCACTAATCAAAGCAACAAATTTATTGAAGCTTGATAGTCGATCACTCTTCAAAAGACCAATTGCTTCATTTGAACTAGATACTTCAACTAACTCATGTGAAGCAAATATTCTGCTCTTGTACTCTTGAAATAGATAATGACAATGAGTTCTAACTTTTTTGATTTTCTTTGATGCTTCTTCACCATCAAATTAGTGGAAGATAGAACTCTACTAACTTCATTTTGTATCTTGGATCAAAAATTGCAGCTACTCCCATGAATATATGCATATCATCCCAGTATTTCTTAAACTTTATCAACATTGTCATTATCATATTGCTAATCAAAGGATTAAAACTCTTAACCCATGCTTCTAATTTATGCTTAACTTCATAAACCATAGAAAAGTATTGGGTTGAAGTCGGATATTCAATTCCTGAAAATTGTTCAGTAATTTGATAGAAAAGCTTCAACTTATCACAAACATCTTCTGCTTCACTACATTGCTTCTCAGTTGAAAACAACGATAATTCGCATCAGTCAGACTGAACTTTTTGAACTACATCTTTGTATTCTATCGCTATTCTCAACATTAGAAATGTTGAGTTCCAACGAGTTGGACAATCATACTCTAACTTCTTGGTACAAGAAAAATGTAACAATCGTGCAAATTCTTCAAATCTTTCAATTCTACTTGATGATGTTATCCAATATAAGACACTATTATGCACATTTTTAATACTATAACCTATCACCTTATGTCCTTCTTGCACAATTAAATTCAAGATGTGTTCAACAACCAATATGAAAAATCTTGCCCATCAACAACAAATCTCTTCTACAAAGTTTCTCATCTAACAAGGTCTTCATCATAGCATTGCTAGTGCTACAATTATCAACTGTAATTATTAATATTCTTCTTTCAAGGTTCCACTCAAATAAATAATTGAGCAATGCACCACACAAAGAATCCTTATTATGAGGAGTAGGAATATAAACAAACCTCAAAATATGACTTTGAAGCCTCGATTCATCAATAAAATGAGTTATAATAGCCAAGAACCCTTTTTTGTGTTGTCTGAAATCCACATATCGGTTGTTATAGCAATTCTACTTGTGAGTGTTTCCAATAATTTGAATGTTTTAGACTTCAAATTGTCAAAAATCTTCAAAAACCATTCTTGATTATGTTTTTTGACAGCATTTTGAATAAAGGTTGGAGACTAGATACAAACTTTCTAAATCCCACATGTTCAACAATGGACACTGGATATTCATGTAAAATGATGGCATAAGCAAGTTCTCAACGTGATATATCTTGATCAAAGTAATATGGTGTACTACCATCAGTTGCCCCTGAACCATCATCAATTTCCAAATTACTTGGCTTTTTGTGCCATCCACGAATATGGTCAAATATTGATGTTGTCCCACAATTTCGAGTTGATTTGATACAAGTGCCACAAAACTTACATACACCAAAGTGGACACCATTAACCTTCACCCTTTAAAATATCACCAAGCTTTAGAACTAAATCTTCCTTGCTCGATTTTAGTTACTTCATTAGTAGCTTCATTTGCATGTGGAGGCATTTGACTATCATTCTAAATAGGGACAACGTCAGAAGATGAACACGTTTGATTTTGTTTGTCTTGAAACTCCATAATTTTCTATAAAAAAATCAACAAAATGACTTTAGAACTCCTTTTTCAAACTGGAAAAGAATCTGACAAATTCATCTGAAAACTATGATTTAGAACTCTTTTTTTAAGCTGGTCATATTTTGAACCTTATTATTCATATGAATTCACAAAATGACTTTTTAACAGGAATATCAACAAAGGCAGCTCTACATTAGATCCTTGAATATCTCCATACAAAGAGGAAAAGCAATTTAAATTTGATCCCTGAATATCCCTGAATAATCATGTCAAACATGGCAACATATGCTGAAATGCTACTAAAACAAGTATATATGTTGAAATGCCAGGGTGTTCAAGAACTAAGAAGGGATTATTTTTCATATTTTTATCATACAAAGCAGAAGAAAAATCTAAATAAATACCACATCTCTCACAGGAATTTCATCATATACATCACATGCATACCCTATACCCTACATTTTGAGTATAGACCCCAAGAAAGATCCTTGGATTTCAATAATACCAGGCCCAAATTCAATCAAGAAGCAAAATAAAAAAAATGGTACCAACGTCAATGACGTCATTGAGATGTGGGGATTTCATTAGTACCCGACAACACTATTATCATCAAGAAGAGAACGATTCTTGGATTTTGATGGAAAGGGAGAATGAACCTTGGATTTTGAGGGAGAGAAAACTAACCTACCGGATGAACCAATTTCATCTCACTAGGCAATCTCAACTCATAAGCTACCTTGCCAATACTTCTCATGACCTCATA
>JAABOM020064278.1:0-42242 GCA_011800125.2 Solanum clarkiae | reverse complement strand
AGCAGGAAACTCATGTATATCAAATTATACATATATATATATATATATATATATATATATATATATATATATGACTCAATGTAACATGTTTCTCATGTTCAATCATGCTCAAGCTTCTCAACTCACATACTCAATGTCAATCTCAATCTCATTAATATTCATGGAATTTCATAAATCATGCATTTTAGGGTTCATGCTAGCAAGTATGAAATACATGTGTAAAATTCATATTAATACTCATGCAATAACAATTATCTCATACAGTAAAATAAGACCTCATGATAAATGCAAGGATAAAGTATTAACATAATAGGATTTCTTAAATCTCAACTCCTCTAAACTCTTGACTCAAGATAATGAAAAGAGGCATGTGAAGAAAGAAATTTCACACTTTGGTAAGCTTTACCTACCTGAAAGTTGAAGAATAATCGATCTCCAAGTAACTTTGCTCTTGGGTTAGAAACCCTAGCTCCTTACTCTTCTTCTCTTTGCTCTTCAAGAACCCTCAAGGTGAAAAGGGGTCAAAAATACCCTTAGGTTTATGTTTCAAGACCTTATACAAGTCTAAACTATAAAGGGATTTGACAAAGAGAAACCAAAATGGATAAAAATACCCCTCACTAAAACTGTCGATTGGTCTTATGAAAACCTGTATACGACTCGTAGACCCTCCTACGAGTCGTAACTGCCCCTCAGAGGTGAAGAGTTTGAAAATATTGAATCTCTCGAAGTTGATATGAGGCCCTCTTTTATGAGTCGTAGTCCGACATATGAGTTGTAACTGTCCTCTCATTGCTAAAGAGGCCTTGCAATCATGAAACACTAGAACTTAACACGAAACCTCACCTTATGAGTTATAATGCTCTTTACGAGTCGAAAACTCCTTTTGTAGATATGATGATCCTAAAATCTAAAACACTAGAATCCAATAGAAAACTCAGTGTATGAGTCATAAATCTCTCTACGACTCGTAAACCCCTCTCGCAACTTGCTTCTGCAGTTTTCCTCAGTCATTTTCCCAGCCATCCTCTGCACTTTTCTAAATTAGATAGGAGGAAATTAAGGGGTTTTACACATTGGTGAGCACTAGAAGCTCTGGATATTTTGCAGTCTCCTTATATTCTTGACGACCGTCTTTTCTATTTAGACACTAGCCTCATATGTGTAGTTAGGATTTCTATGTGTAGATTGTTATTCTGGTGATATATGTATATTTTGTTTTGAGTCTATAGTAGCTCTGTACAGTTGACTTCCAGGTTCTGGGTGGGTTTTAGTTATTTATATTGTTGTGTTGCTATGGTTTGACTAGAGAGCCAGGACAAGTACCTTGTGGCTTAGGTAATTGGCTTGCATGTAGATGGGATCTATCAGGTGCTATCAACTAACGGGGATCGGGTTGTGACATTATACAACTTTTACCCTTATGTTTGTGTGATAAAGTGTTGTTTCTAATAGACTCATGACTTCAAAGAAAAGTTTGAACGTGGTTGTAAGAAAATATTATGACAACAGATTAGCAATAGAGAAACCAAATTTGGATTTACTTATAGATGTTATTCGAATGATCAGATAGTCTTATTAAAAAATAAAATAACAAATTGAAGGATGATATATTTTTATCAAAAAATCAAGTGTTTTATACTTAATTTTTTTTGGATAAAAAAAGAAGGTTGATGTAAATCATATACAAAAATAATTATTCAAATCATCAACTAAATTTTGTTAATTTAATTATATGACTTCTTTTTGGGTTCAAAACACAAAACCTGGAGGAAAAAAAAGCACTTGACGAGGGTTAGGAGATTAATTACAGTCTCCAATCTACATTGATAATTAATTGTAAAATAGTGCCATATCAACAAAACATAATTCAATAAAATCAACAATCTTTAGTGAGCTTCACTCATTAATCCCAAAATATACTTTTTTTTTCTTTGTTGCCCCTTGCAATCATAATTTGGATCATTCTTGAATTTACAAGCCTTATTTATCATTCTCGCACTACTCCTGATCGATGAATCGCCTTATTGAGCTTTGTTATGTGCATTATAAGTCCTCTCCATATTTTGTTTGGCCAACATTGGGTTACCTGCAGCTAATTCACACAAAATATCGCGATAAATAAGGGTTTCTTACCCATCTCTCTCATAACAATGGATCTAAGTTCAAGCACAATAGAATATTAAAGAGTTTTATTTGGGTAATAAGCAATGGCATTGTTGAACATCAATAAGAGGTCTCTGAAGAAGCTGGCAACTTTCAAGTTCGAATAAACATTTTGTTCTAACTTGTTTTGAATAATTTATACAGTAAATCCTTATGTTGCTTAATTTGTTTAATATAATAGAGACTTTCCTGTAATCTAGGTTTTATGATCTTTATATATATTATAAATTTGACTTTACAATGAGTTTAAAAGGAAAAAAGTTAAACATTTCAGATACTTCCTCATCTTTTAGTTTCATGTAATACCATTTTATTATCAATCTATTTAAAAAATGAAATATTTCTACATTTGAAAATAATCAAGCTATAAACTTTTTATTGTACCATTAGTAAGAGGTTTTATTGTGAAATTTCACTGGGTATGTTGTTGTTGTTGTTGTTGTTGCTGCTGCTGTTGTATTAGTAAGAGGTTTTGTAGTCACACAATGCAAATATTACAATGTATTTAAGACCATAAATTCTTTCTTTTGTGTTGAGTCAATTACACATGTCCTTAGAACTAAAAAGATGCAAAGTTTAAAATCACTATTGTTGTAATTAAGAAAATGTTATATCTTCATAATAGAAAAGAGAAAAATGTCACATAAAATAGAAGGAAGGAAGTATTCTTTTTAATTTTCAAAATTTTAGTTCACAAATTAAAGTACATATATAAGGATAACAAACCATAACATAAAAACTTCTTCATCATAGATAGAGCCGAATATTATTCTATAACCAAATCAATCTATAACATTTCTTACTTAAAAAGAATACTCTGTTTGGAAAAGAAACATGTATCGATATTTGTAAATTCGATCACTACGAAAAATAATAGCTAGAGACGGTATAATTATGGTCTTTAAATATCAAGAATTTGTCATTAACTTTATTGAGCGAATATCCAAAAATATTTGAGATTCAAGTTAGTTAGCAATAGATTAACAATGTATTTACCTGACTGGGAAGTCGAGATTCAAAAAGACAACAATGCTTGTGTTATCTCACCACATCAAGAATTTTTATGAGATCTTGATTTATATTCTCCATTTTTTCATTGGATTTATCATCACTTTTTTTTCTCATTTAACTTTATTCTTCCCTTTGCTTCCCGTTTGAAAATAGCCAGAGACTTTAACTTGCATAAAATATAGCATAAATAAAGATATTAAAAATCAATTTACCTTTTTGTTATCAAACTTATGCATTTAAAATTAATATGGATATTATTTAAAATTATAAACATTTTGGTTGAAACCATTGAGAAGAATGAAAAATGCATTTGAATAAAATACACATTTAAAAGTAATATTTTTTTCAGTATGCCAAAAAAAATATTTACAAATATAAATTGAACAATAAAAGTGTCACACCTCGGGAGGGTACCCTAGATGTGGCCGGTACACAGAGATTATAGCTAGTCCCAAAGCGAATCACTTGGCCTCATCACATTCATTCATTCAATAAACTAGTCAATCAGCGGAAGACTAAAGAAGATAAATGGGCACTCTAAGTCTCAAAATAATATAAATAAAATAGGTTAGTTTGAAAGAAGCTAGCTCAACAGAATCTCAACATTGATAACTCAGCTCTAGTCTATAAAACCTCTATCACTATCAAATGGCGCCAATGATAGACCCATGGTTACGTCAAATAAAAAATAAAGCTCACTCAAGTCTAACTCTAATAAGCTAGATGAAAATAAAACAATGATCCTCCAATAAGGGAGGCTCACCAACTCAGCTAAATGCTCAGATGCTCAAAGATGCACTTGTTGACGATCTCTAGTACCTGCCTGTGTATCATAAAATAATGCAGTCCAAAGGAGACGTCAGTACATAGAATGTATGAGTATGTAAAATGACTAAATGAAACAGAAATAAGTAGAATAATATAGAAATAACATAAACTCAGAATATACTCAATCAGAATGTCAATTGTCTATATAAAGCAAGAATAAAGAGTAGACAAGTGACCCATCAACCAATCAAACCTTACTAATCAACTCAATGGAGCTCAACACAACTTAACTCGACTCGACTCGAGTACTCAATGTGGGAACTATCTGGGAGATTCTCTTATCTGACAATAATTACTTATGAGTCAGTGATTGTACAATAGTCACGTTGATGTTGCCACAGTCGTTTCATTCTTTCTAGGTAAAGAATGAATCAGATCCACTAGGGATCTAGCCTCAACAAGTCCTCTATTGCTTTTAGGGACTTTAACTCAAGGGAAACCTCAATGTAATGGTTTTATCCTCACCTACGCTTGGAAACATAGTTAATGAGTGTGAGTTAGATTTACTTTTATTCATTTTGGTGCTCATTTCTCCTCCCAATACTCAATGATCATAAGACTCCTCCTCATCTCAATCAATCATCTTAATTAGCCTCGTTGAGGCACTCATCACCTCAATTAGTCTCATGAAGACTCTCATCATCTCATTAACTCAACTCAATGGGACCTTTCGACCTTACATCTCAATCAACTCATCAACTAAGTGTCATTTAAGAACTCAAGGACTCAGATTATCATTAAGAAGAAGTCATTTAGACATGACTCTAGAACTCAATTATGAATATCATGGGATCACCAAGCTCAATTATCTCAACCTCAATCAACATACTTAAGTCAAGGCTCTAGACTCCATCTTAGATTCATTCATGCATGCTTTCACAAAATAACATATAGTTACGTAATAACTCATGAAAAGTATATAATTCAGGAAATCAAATATATGATCATCATCAACATGGGAAAATACATGTAATGTGTATATAATTTTCAAAAAAAAAATCAAGAATCACGTATGTAGACTCATGGGACTCTCAACTCCTCTATTACCATCATTGAGGCACATGCAAGAACAATCTCATGCTTTAGTTTATCCTTACATACCTGATGTGAAGCTTTTGACAATCAATCCTCGAAGAACTCTCCTCAAACTCCTAGAATTTATGCTCCTCTTCTCTCCTCTTTAGCCCTAGTCTTTTTCAAGAACTTAGAAAGGCTTAGAAATGAGGATTAAACTCCTTTTTACGCTTAAAACAAACAATTTAGATCATGTTTTAAGTTGAGAAGGGGTTGGGAAAGGTTTGGAATGCCCCTCACAAAATTGGAAAAAAAAAAAGCTCACCTCGGTGTAGCCTAGTCCGCGACGCGGACTAGGTGGTTTTGAGATGATTTTAGCCAAAAATTCTTCGATTGAATTTTTTAATCTCGTGAAAAATATTTGGACCAAATCTATGTGTAACTCCATATTAGGTGCGCTTCGCAAACTTATTTTGGAAATCATTTTAGCATCAAAATATTATCTTTTGATCTAGTTTCTCTAAAAATCAATCGGGACCACTTTTCCCCTCAATTTTTCATGTCGATCGCATATCCGTCCATAGATTTACCATTGGATCATAAGAAGAGGCGTTATGCACACATCTCTCCTCTAGGGGTATTTTGGTAAATTTTACCAGGTGTTACATCGTATCCCGCTTGGAATCATTTGTCCTTGAATGATGAGTAAAGGTGGACATTAAGGCACAAATACACTCAAGACTTATCTTAATACTCACTCACTCAATCAAACTCTCAACTCCTCATAAACCTTAATAATCTTTACTCAGACACAAGAATGGATATATAAACTCAAGAATCGAAAAATCAATTTAAGTCAAGGGTTAGAACATTACCTTCAACATTTTTATAATCAGGAATGAATAGATGCTAATATTTAGCTCTCGTCTCTTCCTCAGCTTCCCATGTGGCTTCCTCAACGAATTGATTTCTCCACAGGACTTTGACTAAGGCAATCTCTTTGGTTCTCAACTAGCAAACCTGATGCTCAAGGATTTGGACCGGAATATCTTCATAGGACAAGTTATCCTTCACTCTGATACTCTCAATAGGGATTACCAAGGCAAGATCTCCCAAGCATTTCTTCAACATCAAGAGGTGGAACACAGGATGAATTGCATTTAACTCGGAAGGCAACTTTAACTCATAAGTAACTTTCCCGATCTTCTTCATAATCTAATAGGGACCAATATAGCGAGGAATCAATATCCCCTTCTTCCCATAACTCATGACACCCTTCATGGGTGGCACTTTTAAGTATACCAGATCACTCACCTTGAACTCTAAGTCTCTTCTCCTCACATCGGTGTACTATTTCTGGTGACTCTGTGTAGTCTTTAACCTTTGTTTAATGACCTTTACCTTCTCAATTGACTAATGGACAATATCAGGCCCAATCCACTCAGCTTCTCCAACCTAAAATTAACCAATTGATAATCTACATCTCCTCCCATGCAAAGCTTCATAGGGAGCCATTTGACTGCTCACATGATAACTATTGTTATATGGAATTCAATCAATGGTAAGTGGTCATCCCAATTTTTTTGAAGTCAAGGAAAGGCTCTCAACATGTCCTCTAGCATGTGAATAGTATGCTCTGTGTGACCATCTATCTGAGGATGAATGACAGTACTCAGATTCACTGCAGTATTCAATCACTTTTGGAAGAATCTCCAAAAAATTGGGAGGTGAATTGAGCTCCTATGTCCAAAATAATGGACAAGTGAACTCCATGCAACCTCAAAATCTCACAAATTCATATTTTGGCATACTCCTGTGCAATGTTAGTTGTCTTAACTGCTAAGAAGTGAGCCGATTAGTCATCCTATCCACAATCACCCATATCGAATCACCAGTTGTTTCTGAAACCTCGGTAAACCAGTAATGAAGTCCATGATGATCATCACCCACTTCGACTTAGGAATCTCAAAGTTCTGTGCAAATCCACATGGCCTTTGATGCTCAACTTTAACTTGTTGGCAATTTGGGCACTTAGAAACAAACTCAGCAATATCTCATTTCATTCCACTCCACCAATAGACTTCCCTCAAGCGTGGTACATATTGGTAGTGCCAGGATGAATGGAATATCTAGAGTTGTAGGTTCAACTATGATTTTATATCGTACACCATCAACATTTGGAACGCACAATCTATCCTGCTATCTCGACACTCCTTCTCCCCCTTTGGAGAAGACCACCACTTTCTATTTGTGGACAACCTCCTTAAATTGGAGTATGATGAGATATTGGTCTTGCTTTTCTTTCACCTCTGCGGTTAAAGATAAAGTAGACCCTTTCTGAACATGGACTCCTACCTCATCATTCTCTTCAAATTGAACTGTCAATTGAGCCAATCAATGCACTTCCCCAGCCAACTCCTTCTTTCCTTCCTCAACATGGGCCATGCTACCCATTGAAAACCTATTAAGAGCATCAGTAACAATGTTAGCCTTACTTGGTGGTATTGAATGCTCATGTCATAATCCTTGAGCAACTCCGACCATATCCTCTGTCGCGGGTTGAGCTCTTTCTGACTAAAGACACACTACAAGCTCTTGTGGTCAGCGAACACATCCATATGCACTCCATATAAGTAGTGGCACTGGATTTTAAGTGCAAACACCACCGCTATCAACTCAAGATCATGGGTCGGATAGTTCCTCTCATGAACCTTAAGTTGTCTAGAAGCATAGGCTATTACTTTGCCTCTCTGCATCAGCATACAACCCAACCCAACTCTTGACGCATCACAGTATATCACAAAGTCATCTGCCCCTTCAAGCAAGGTTAGAACTAGTATAGCAGTCAGTCCAGTTTTCAACTCTTGGAAACTCTTCTCACACTTATCAGACCACTGAAACTTGACCTTCTTTTGAGTTAGTTTGGTCAATGGTGTCGATAGGGAAGAAAATCCATCAACAAATCTATGGTAATAACCTGCAAATCCCAAGAAACTCCTTATGTCAGTTGGAGAGGTCGGTTTGGGCCAGTTCTTAACCGCTTCAATCTTTTGGGCATCTACTCGAATACCATCACGTAAAATAAAATGGCCTGGGAAGGCTACTGACTTGAGCCAAAACTTATGTTTTGAGTACTTTGCATACAACTCATGGTCTTTAAAAGTTTTAAGGACAACTTTGAGGTGATTGGAATGTTCCCCCTCGTCTCTCGAATACACAAAGATGTTGCCAATGAACGCAATCACAAGCATGTCAAGATATTATCTGAACACCTTATTCATCAAGTCTATGAAAGCAGCAAGTGTATTCGTCAACCCAAAGGACATGACTAAGAACTCAAAATGATCATATCTAGTCCTAAATTCTCTCTTTAAAATATCACATTCCCTCACTTTCAACTGATGGTAGCCAGATCTGAGATTTATCTTTGAGAAACAAGAGGTACCTTGAAGTTGGTCAAATAGATCATCTATCCTGGGGAGAGGATATTTATTCTTTATTGTGACTTTGTTTAGTTGCATATAATCAATGCATATTCTGACAGACCCATCTTTCTTTAGCACGAATTGGATAGGGGCACCCAGGAGAAACACTCGGCCTGATAAAGCCCTTCTCTGACAAGTCTCTCAATTTCTCTTTCAACTCTTTCAACTTAGAAGGGGCAATCCTATAAGGTGGATTTGAGATGGGCTGGGTGTCAGGAAGAACATCAATCCCAAAGTCAATCTCCATATCAGGAGAGACTCTAGGCAAATCCTCAGGAAACACTTCAAGAAACTCATTCACAATCGGAAGTGACTCTAGAGTAGAAGACTCAACATCATCGGACTTAACTCACATGAGATGATAGATACAACATTTCGAAATTAGCTTTCTAGCCCTAAGGTAGGAGACAAACTTTTCCTTAGGTGCAACAGAATCACAATTCCACTCTAGTACCGGTTCATTCGAAAATTGGAACTTAACGGGTAGGGCTCTACAATCAACAGGCATAACAAATGTGAAGCCAATCCATGCCTAGGATCATATCAAAATCAATCATCTCTAACTCTACCAGATCAACAAGAGTATCTTTATAATAGATGACACTACACAATCTCTATAGATTCTCTCTGCTCGAATAGGCTCACTCACTGGAGTAGAAATATCAAACGGTTCAAGAAGACTCTCAGGGGTTCTATCAAATCTACTAGCCACATAAGGAGTTACAAATGATAATATTGCACTAGGATCCATCAAAACATAATAATCAAGAGTAAAGACTAGAATCATACCCATCACAACATCTGGGGAGTTCTCTTGATCTTGGCGACTACCCATGGAATACAAGTGGTTTGCAGCTCCGCTTGCGCCCGATGTAGTACCTTTCTTCTGGCTGGTGGGTGTAAGACCCTCATGTGTTTCAGAATCCCCTATAAGTATATTTATTGCAAATCTCAAAATCGGTGCATAGTTTCAAAAATTCAACTTCATATTCTTGTTCGGGGGGTAAAATTGAGTGGGAAAAGGGTAGCCCTCGATTTTTAAAAGACCTGTAGCAAAAAATAACTTTTGAAATGGGACCAATTTCTAATGTGCATCCGCGTCCGAGGCGCGACACAGCATGGATGCAGATTAGCACAAAGTGGTCCTGTGCATTTGGTCTGCATCGCAAACTAGACGTGGACCAGTGTAATATTTTCCTCATTTTTCCTATTTCACTCAAGGGCATTTGGGTGATAACCCAATACCCTTTTAAACTTGAAAACCCTCATCCTTATCATTCATAAACTCTAAAACCCTCCAAAACCCTCTCAAGTCCTCTCCAAAACATCACCCAATTCTCCATTAAAATTCTAGAATCTCAAGAACAAGAATTGGATTTCAAGAAGCCAATCAAGTCTCAAGTCTTCTGCAAACTTTCCTTCAAGAACTTCAAGGTTTAAGGTGTTAGGGTCTTCATCTATGGGTCCTTTCACCCATGAAGTCCAACACTCTTCTTTTTATAAAATTTCATGATTTCAAGGTATGATTCTTCAGGGTACTTCCTATTATGTATTATAAATGTGAATTATGTTGGGTTTTTATCAAGTATTGATTGATTATGCATGAATATCTATTTTAATCTTATTCCATGAGTTGATTTATATCTATTGACATTATGCATGATGTGAACTGTGAAAACTATGAACTATTATGAATTCTGAGATGAATTTCATGATACCAAAATTAAGGGTTTTACTACAATATTGGTGGGTTGATTTGAATGACTTTGAAATGAATTGATTTTATTCATTCTTATTTATACTCTTGAATTGCATTATTGTGAACATGCGTCCATATACCCACTATGTGTTTGATTAAATTATATGACAAGGATTTTCAAGTTAAAAATAAATTATTGCATGATTTACAAGTCAAGTGATTTTATGATAATATGGGCTCCCAAGCATGTGTTTAATTCATGAAAGATATCTATGATTCTTACAAGTGACAATTCGAGCCCTATTTCAAGATTCTACCCCCTTGTAAGCCATTCATGTCAAGTTGAGAGGTCAAGCGTGATTACTATTTTACCCTCATGTTCAAGTTAAGTTCACTAGTAGATTTTACAAGTTGCTACCCTCATGTGAATTGCAATCCCTACTAGAAGAGGTCAAGTTCATGTTTTTTTTTTCTATCCTCTAGTATATGGTATATGCCCATGTAGGGGTCAAGTATATGAACGAGCTACTAATGCCATGTTATCATGTCTTTTATAAGTTAGTCATGTTATGATTAAAGTTATGATTATTTCAAGTATTCTATGGGATTAGACTTAGCACCGATTGAGGCTTAAGGTAGGGGCTCGACTCAAGGGATCCTTATATAAAGTCTTTAGTCTCTAAGCTATGTGCCATCATAAGATTATATTTTTTTCCTAAAAGGGCTTTACTGGTGGATCCATCTAGTTCATGTTTCCCCTCAAGTGGGGTAATGTTTGGTTTACCTTGGCAAGTAGACCACACCTTGTCGAGGGGGTGTCATGTCTCGAACAACTTGCCGAGGGGGTGTCATGCCTCGAATTACAATTGTAGCTCGCTTGGTCTATGTCAGTTAGGGTCTCCTCCCACATATGTATATTATTATATGCAAGTTGAATGTTGTACATGCATGTTTTGTTACAAGCATTGATCATATATGCCATATTGAGATTATATCTATTGCCTATATGTATGCATTTTGAATATTATGGCTTATGCCTTTGTTGCATTGCACCCCGCATACTTAGTACATTTCAAGTACTAATGCATACTCTATGCCTACATGATATTACCATGTAGGACTGGAGCTCCTATCGACCATCCTCCTCCATATGGCTTGTTCAGTTCTTGAAGAAACCTAGTTGGTAAGTCCTCAACTCCAAGGACAATATCTTATTTTCATTCATGCTATGTTGAGACTTATTCTTTATGTTGGATACTTGTTATCATGAGGGGGAGCCCAGAAAGTGTCTTAACCCCCGCTCCATTCTCTAGTAGATGTGTCATTGGATAGTATGATTGTTTATGCTTATGAGCTTGACGTCCTATGTTTTTATGATTAAGAAAGACTTCCCTTAGTCCTACTTTCCTTTGTATAATTTTCTCTTGTTATTGTCTTGTTTTGCTTCCGCAACCAAAGATGTGTACATGAAGTGCTAAAAGGCTTGTTTGGGTTGTGTTTGGACTTTTCATTCACCGTGTCACGTCAAGGCCCTAGGCTTGGGTCATAAAGTGGGGTTGGTGCAGAAGATTGAGCTCGGTTAGCTCAATTTATACACTATCTTTGGAAGTGACCCACTTGGCCACTCTTGAAACATGCATTACTCCTCTCTCAGTATCTTCTTAAGTGTAATATGCCACACTTACGACATGGTGGCTTACCTTGTGAACCTTGAGCCACACTAGCTTGTGACTTAGATCTCTGTGCTCCAAAATTCTGATTCTTCTGATCATTCCTGGTTCGAGGCATAAGTGCATTAACAGATGATGGTGCTGGCCCTGATTGGAATCAGTTACTATTCCCTTTCTTTCCCACCTCATGGCTGGATGTCTTGGCTCTCTTATTTCTAAACTCTTCCCTATCATGTTGTCTCTCCTCATCGGCTTGTTGCACATAAGTCATCAAATTCTCGATGTCCATATCGTTCACAAGCATAGCTCCCCTCCCATCTTTCTTTGTCCCTTTGTTCAGCCCATCACCATATATCCCCACTCTCCCTCTCATGTCAACAACCATATTTGGAGCATAGTGAGATAGGTGAGTAAAATTAAGCCCTTACTAGTGCAAAGACATAGAGCCCTATTTCAGATTCAAGAAGTCTCTTATGTTGTCCTACCTTCGTTCTCTTGGAAAGTAACACCCCAAGAAAGCTTCCACGAACACTTCCCAAGTCAGCAACGGGGCTTCCTCTCCTCCACCCTTCTTCTATTGGTAGAACCATAGCCTGGCCACACCCTTGATCTAGTAGGAAGCCAGTTCTCTCTATCAGCATCAGCCACATGCATCACCTGGAACACTTTCTAAAGCTCCTCCATATAGTTCTCACGATCCTCATTAGATGCAGACCCTATGAACTTATGCGGATTCATCCTCAAGAATTGTCAGACTCTAAATGTGTCTTATACATCCTGTCGTCCTGCTCTTTGCCTCATAGCAGGTGTTGTGACAGCCTGAACTAGTGCTTGGATAGCCTGGCGAAGCTCAGCATTGGAAACCTCAGCTTATGGGGGCTGCTCAACAGAGACAGCTGGATCCTTGGGCTCCTCATGTCCTTGAGGCTCGGGTGGATTAACATTCTTTTTGGTAGGACATCCTCTACCTCTATTGGCTATTCTTGGAGGCATCATCATAACTCTGCAATGTGTAAATTTCATTACTTTATATTAGAACATCTTATAAATATATCTAGATTAAGTCCTTGAGAAGTATCGAACTTCATAAAATAAAAATGGTGAGTTTTGAGTTTTGATCATTCATTTATTTTCACAGATGAGGTTTTTTTCAAAAAACTATCTTTGAAAGGGAAATGGATGATAAGAATTCATCTATTGAAAGAGAATTGAGTAGGTGCCTACATGATCTGGTAAATTATATTATGATAATATTATCATTGACAAAACTACTATATTAAAGGCAAATCATATCATTGTTTAATCTAACAAAACTACTAAGATCATCAAGTAAATATGTTACATATTACGTCTCTTTTGGAGACTTTAATGCAATTCACATATCTAGTAATGGAATACTTTAACTTATCTCCTAAGTAAAAATTATAAATAAGTCAATAAATTTTCTTCTATGCATATCCAATAGTTTTTTTTAAGGGAGGAAATTATTAATTATGAGTCCCTAGGGTGATCGTATTTTTTTCTTTTTTTATATAGAAGTCCATAGGATTAAAGTTATTTTCTAAGAGCCCCTACCCTACTTATTATATATAAAAAAAAAAATCAGTGTTATGAAACTATATAAAACAATACAAAGAATAAAGTAGGGGAGAAGATAGAAAATTTCTTATTGCTCTTGAATAATATTGAGGTGTTCAGATATATATTACAATGAAGGAAACCCTTATATTTATAGGAAAAAAACTAACTTGGTTTCCAAGTAAGAAACTGAATTGGTGTTTAAGTAGGATTCCTATCTCTTAAAGAAATCCACATAATAGATATTCACCATAAATGGAATATGTTTATAACACTACCCCTTAAATGTCTACTTGCTAGACTATGTGCCTCATTGAAACCTTACTAGATAAAACCCTATGGGAAAAAAATTCTAGTGAAGGAAAAAGAGTACACATATCTAATAATACACATTATTTGATGCCTCATTAAGAACCTTATAAGGAAAACTCAATGGGACAAAACCTTGTGAGGAAAAAAGAGTACATCACATATTAACTCCCCTAATCAGAACATCAATAAAAGGACTTGAAGATTCGCATTCCAATATTGTGTACCATCTTCTTGAATGTTATAGTTGGTAGAGACTTGGTGAACAAATCAGTCACATTGTCACCTGAACGAATCTCTTGCACATTTATACCACCATTCTTTTGGAGTTCATTTGTATAGAAAAGTTTTGGCGAAATGTGCTTTATTCTATCTCATTTATAAATCCTTCCTAGGATCAAAGAGTTTTACAAGTTCCTCACTTTAACTTCTTTAATCAAACAATCTATTCCTTTTTGAAAATTCTTCAAGAGTTTCAATTCAAGTTATCAACTTGCATAATAATATGAAAGATTCTTGATTAATTTTAACAAATATGAGGATTATAAATAAATTTTTCAAGAACTTGTATATGTTTCATGTATTTCAAATCCTTCAAAAGCTTTCATATTAATTTGTTTGGTGATAATATTCAATATTAAATGCATGACATTTCTAGTGTCTAGATTGCAAGTCAAATAAGCTTTCCGCTTACCAAGATGCACCATTCTATTTAATAGTTAGAACATGCTTTAATATAACGTGTGATTTAGATCCTCATAATCTTTTACAATATTGCGCTATGTTCTATCAAAGATATCATAGACAAAATATTCTTTTTGTCAGTTTGTAATGTGACATAACTTTTTAAAATCTCATCATTTCATTATTTCGGGTAGCTAACCTCGTCATGAAGTTTCATGAAGTGTTATATCATAAGCTCTTCAAGAGCATATTGCCTCTTTATTATGACAATTTTGGATCATTTGCTCCTTTTCAAGATTTATCTTATTTAATATCAATTGCATGTTTCATGCATGTAATAGACTCTATCCTTTAGGGATATTCAAATAGAGTATTTCAACTCTTAGTTTATCATTATTTCCCTCTTATTTAAACAAACTAACATATATTCCAATCTTTCTTGGAGAATACATCTTTTATGCATCATGATATATTCATTAACCATAATACCGCATATCAAAATTATTAGATGAAAATTATAAGATCCCTAACCATAAATCAATTAAGGGGAATTTCATCATAATGTATTAGATTGATGCATGTCTTTATCTGCAATTTGTCATATTTTAGACAATGAAGCTTTGTTCTCATAAGCAATGATTGGCCATTTATCTTAGGTATTTAGTGCCAACTAGCTTGGATATTTATCAATATTATCAAGATGAATTACCTTTATTACGTATTCTGAAAGTTGTGCTCTTAATTAGATTATCTTGTACAAATAATTTTATGAATGCCAAACTTCAGGTTGACAATAAATGTACATGTTATTATTATATAGATGCAACAATTTCATATAACACATGATGGTGAACGGGCCCATATTCACCTTTCGTACTTTCAGAATTCAGGGAATACAGTCCCAATATTAGTTGATCCAATCAATTTATCATGAGAACAAGCAATCTTGAAGAATCTCATATTTCTTCAATATATGTCTAATGAGTAAACTTCAAGTTTACTATGACATGTGCCTTTTGCTATAGTAAATTTTTGATTTACTATTATATGAACAAATTTTAGATTTCTTACTCAAGAAGTAAATTTCAGCTTTATTTCTTCTCAACTACTCTACTTCTCGTAGAGGTAAGCCATGATCCTTTTTAAATATGTAAATATATCTAGCATTTGATTCACAATTCTTGCATGTGAATAATATTTTGTACTTTTTGCTCGCAAATAGAAGTATATGGATCAAGATGAGATTATTTTCATTAAAGTTATGAAGTTATGAAGATGCATATCCCCTTTAAAGCTTGATTTATGCATGGTGATTTCTATTATGATTTAGATATGGCTTTAATTATGAATTTCACTTCAATTTCATATTATATTATTGATTTAAGTTTGAATCTCAATTACCTATGATATTCTCACATCATTCATGGTATATGCGTTCAAGAACATTAGATCTTTATGGAAATTATGAAGTGGGTTAAACCCAATTATGTTTAATGATATAATTTTGATAAGATATTGGTTATGACAAAAATGTGATCATATAAATGTCTATAATTGTGGCTCTTTGAGCATTTTGGGTGTTTGCACCATCTCGTATATATGAATGAGTTATTCCTATGCATGAATTCACGATTATGATTTGACTTTTAAGCCTAAATATGCATTGAAAGTATTTAAAATGACTATTGCCTCTTTTAAAAGTTTGTATATGTATAAGTATTCTTGTGAGATGTTGTCTTAGCATCGATGGGATTGGAGGCGTCAGGGCTATCCCCAAGGGTCCTATTCCTTTCTCTTGATCTATGTGCCAGCATAGGTATAGAGATCTGAGGCTTGTCCCATTAGTTGATGCTCGCAGGAAATAATATGAAAATCCTATCCGAAATGAGAAGACTGTAAGGAAAGTTACTTCTCGGAAATAGGAGGCCCATAAGGAGAAGTATGGTTTATCTTAGGCAAGTAGATCATCTCTTTTCTGATATGGGGATAACATCGGGATTTAAAGTAATGGCTCACTTGGTCTTATATGTCAGTTGAAGTCTCATCCCCAATATATATGAGTATTATTGCATTTCATGCATCATGAATTTCATAGCATCTTGTTATATTATATTCATTGCTAGAAATATCTTTCTATATTATGTGTCCTTGTTATCTAACATTGAATGCAGGTTTGACAAGTCATATGCATTGCCATGCCTACATACTTAGTACATCCAAACGTACTGACACATAATTTTGCCTAGATGATCTAACCATGTAGGGACCAAAGATTTTCTTCATCAACTATACGACGGCTAGATTGGATCTTGATACACTTATTGTTTTAAGTCCTATCTTTCAATGATAAACCAACATTCCTTTACCTATGGTGTTTAGTTTATGGTATTTACTTTGAGAGTGAGCTCGGGACATGTCTTGGCTCACGTCCTATCTTATGACTAGAGGCATTGCTGGACATCTTGTAGACTATTGTCGGATCTATATGCTATGTATTGCATTTGGAGCTTATGATTATGGTGATCTATTTGATATGACTATTATGGATTGATTATGAGAATTATGATAAGTATGTATGCTTTGACGTGGAAATGTGAAAGATCTTAATTCCCAAATCTCCCCCATAGAGTGAGTCATACTTACCCGCCCCTTAGTTCTTATGTGCTATGTGCTATGTGAATCCATGTTAATCCCTATCCCTATGAATTTCCCATAGCGTAAGTCCTATTTTCCTGTCCCTTAGAACTATGTGCTTACTATTTCATATACGCTTCCGAACCAATGATGTGTGAATGGATGCTATAAGGCTTGTTTGGGGACTCTCGAGTTCCCATTTTCCATATCACTCCTAGACCCTAGGTACGGGTCAAAACAAAAATGGTTTACAAGTGGTACTCGGAGTCCAATATGTAGCGTCAAGCAGTGTCTTATTCATGGGTGTGAAGCACACCATATCTATGGGGTAGAGGGATACAAGGCATTTTAGAGAATGTTCCACTTTTTCATGATTCTTATCATGCCATGGAACATGTCGTAAGATTTCCTATCTCCACCCCTCCCTATTGAATTAGGAAAATTTCTTTGGGCCCTTAATGCAATCCAAGCAAGGAAATGTTGTATCTGATCGTATAGATGAGGTCACAAGGGATCAGAGTTGGTGAAAGATGTACATTGTTTGACAAGCTTGCTCCTCCAGTTATTCGAAGTTTGCTTGGGTTGGATGGTTATTATGGAAGATTTTCTAGAGGTTTCTCATCATAGCGTCTTCATTGACCAAGTTAACTCAATTGAAGGCCAAGTTTGTATGGTTGGATGAGTCTGAGAAGAGTTTTCAGACTTTGTTTTGACTTTACTGGATGGCGTAGATGGGTTGGTGGTGTGTTGTGACTCTTCGCAAATTGGTTTGGGTTGCATACTTATGCAATATGTTAAGCAATTGCTTATGCATCAAGGATATTGAAGGTGCATGAGCATAATTACCTGACTCATGATCTTGAGTTAGTAGCGGTGGTGTTTGCCTTGAAAATTTGGAGACACTATCCGTATGGGGTGCATGTGGATCTTTTCACTGATCATAAGAGTTTGCAATATGTGTTCACTCAAAGGATCTTAACATGAGGCAACAGAGAGGGTTGGAACTCCTTAAGGACTATGACATGAGTGTAAAATATCATCCCATCAAGGCAAATGTTGTAGCCGATGCTTTTAGTGGGTTATCTATGGGAAGTGTGGCTCATGATGAGGAAGTGAAGGAATGAGTTGGCAAAGGATGTTCACCTTTTGGCTAAGTTTGGTGTTAGGTTGGCCGACTCTAATGATAGTGGTAGTCATCTTCAAAATGGGGCCGATTCTTCGATGGTTATTGAGGTAAAGGCTAAGCAAGATCTAGATCCATCATTCATTGATTTGAAGAAGTTGGTTGCCTAAATGAAGATAGAGATCTTCTACTAAGGGGGAGATGGTGTGCTTCGGTATCAAGATCAGTTATATGTTTTGGATGTGGATGAGCTACGAAGGGTGATCATGAGTGTAGCCCATAACTCTTATTAATCTATTCATTGGTATCTACTAAGATGTATCGAGACTCAAGGGAAGTGCATTGTTAGCATGGTACAAAGAAAGACATGGTCAAGTTTTTATCTAAATGCCCTAATTGTCAACAAGTGAAGGCACAGCACCAAAGGCCCGGTGGTTTGACTCAAAATATTGAAATTCCTACTTGGAAGTGGGAAGAGGTAAACACGGATATTGTGATTGGTTTGCCTCGGACCCACAAGCAATTTGATTCAATTTGGGTTATCGTTGACCCGATGACTAAGTCGGCTCATTTCCTATAGGTCAAGATACCTTTGGTGGCAGAGACTATGCAAGGTGGTATATGCAAGAGGCGGTAAGGTTTCATGGTGTGCTTAGGTCTATCATATCGGATCATGGCACCCGATTTATTCACACTTTTGGAAGTCATTTCAAAGAGGACTTCGTACTAAGGCGAAGTTGAGTACCGCCTTTCATCCTTAAGCCAATGGAAAAGCCGAGAGGACAATTCAAATTTTGGGGGACATGCTGAGGACTTGTGTATTAGAATTCAAAGGAAATCAGAATGATCATCTACCACTTATTGAGTTGGCTTACAACAATAGCTTTTATGCTCGCATTGGTATAGCACCGTTTAAGGCTTTTTATGGTAGAAGGTGTAGGTCTCTGATGGGGTAGTTTGAGTTATATGAAATGACTTCTATAGGCCCGGATTTAGTGTTGGAGGCTATGGAAAAAGTGAAATTGATTAGGGAAAGGTTGAAGATGGTTCAAAGTCATCAAAAGTCTTATTTGGATTTTAGGAAGAAAAATCTTGAGTTTCTTGTCAGTGATAGGGTGTATATAAAGGTCTAACCTATGAAGGGTGTGATAAATTTCAAAAAAAAGGGCAACTTAAGTCTCAGGTATGTAGGTCCTTACGAGATTGTTGAATCAGAATGGGAATGTATCTTATAGGTTGGATTTGCCTCCGAAATTGAGCTCTAGTCACTCAATTTTGCATATATCTATGTTGAGAAAGTTGGTTGGTGATACTAGTGTTATTATGCCTTTGGAATGTGTTGAAGTTGAGGAGAGGAAGCTCCGATTAAGATTTTGGGTAAGACAAGTGAAGTAGCTTCGTAATAAGGATATGGCTTTAGTTAAGGTACTTTGGAGAAATCAACACGTGGGAAGCGGAATCAAGTACGATGCGATGATACCTTTATCTTTTCCAACCTACTCAGGCCTATGGTATTGGGTTCTTCCTATTTCTAGTGGTCCTAAATCTTCCACCCTTGAGTTTCATAACATGGCCTACATACATGTGCACGAAAATGAATTTTTATGATATTTTGAATTATTTGAATACGTTTTGATATGAGTTTTAAAGATTTTATGATTTTCAAATGATGAATCATGCATTGTACCTTGTGTTCGGATGTTTCACGTTCTAAGTTAAGCCTTGTTCTAGCACATTCGAATGTTCCCAAGGGTGAGATGATGTGAGGACCCGAACTTTGTATGACCTTAATGGAGCATGGAGATTTGGTTCCAAAAACGTTTTGGGACCAAGTGTGGTCACGCGGCCAAGTTCACGGCTCGTGTAGGGTGTCACAGCCCGTGTGCCCGTGTGGCCACCCGTAAGGCTTCCAGAGTGAAATTATTCTAAGTATGGGATCTGCAAGCTCAAACTAAGTTCACTTTCAAGCCCTCAATTCAAGGTTATTTATGTTGTTTAAGCTCATCATGGTCTCCCACATCAAGCCAAGTTCAAAGGAATTCCATTGGCTAAGTTTTTCACAAGTACCGATAGAAAGGCCAAGTTTAAATGGGCATATCTCTTAGCACAAAATGAACTGGATAGCCCATAACCTATCAAATTGAAGATCTTTGAATTATCTTTCCAACGCGTCTAGTTTCACATCATTCCGAGTTTGGAGCAAGAAGTTATTCCCTTTTTCACAGAATCATTGTGGGCTAGATGGGTGCCTTCACAGATGAAGAGTTTCACGACCCGTGAAGCTAACCGTGAGAAGATCCAGGTAAAATTTAAAGGGGCATTTCATTTAGGTGTTTTTGATATTTTGACCAATCCCCAAGGCTTTTTAAGACCTTTAAACCCCCCCTTTACATTTCTAAACCTCTCCTACACTAATTCTAACCCCTTATTCAAGACTTACCATTAGTCTCTAGAATCAAACTCTCTCAAGCCTCCTTCTAAGAACTCTTGTGGATTGGGAACTTGGAAATCAAGGAAAGCTCATTCCTATTCCAAATTTTTCTTGAAACTTCTCTATTTGTCAAGGTATGTGGGTTTTGATCCTTGGTTCCTTCTAATCAAGGAAACCCAAATCATTTCAAAAATTTTCATGAAATTAAACTTACTTTAAATGTGGGTTTTTCATTATTTTGATTTATTAAATTCAATTGATGTATGGGTTGTACTTTATTTATGATTTTAAGTAACTTTAAGCCCTATTATGATGATTTACATTGAAGTTATGAAGATGCATGTCCCTTTAAAGCTCGATTTATGCATGAGTGATTTATATTATGATTTAGATATGGGTTTAATCATGAATTTTGCTTCAATATCATATTATATAGTTGATTTAAGTTGGAATCTCAATTACACATGCTATTCTCACATCATTCTGACATATGCATTCATGAACATTAGATTTTTAAAGAAATTATGAAGTGGGTTAAGCCCAATTATGTTTTATGATATGATTTTGATAAGATATTGGTTATATGATGGTGTTGTCAAATTACAACACATTTGGTACCTAAAACAAGGAATTTTTGTGTTCTCATTGTGACGTTTTATGGTTTATATGTGTTTTTTGTTTTTTTTTTTTACAGAAAATACATGTTGGCCTGATTTTGGGAAAAAGTAGCAGATTTTGTTGAATTCAAGAACCTACGAGACCCAATTACGAGTCGTAGTCCAAGCTACAAGTCATAGGGGATGACCGTAGCGATTAACAACTTCCAAAACCAAAATATGAGAAATTGAAGTGTAGCCATATGAGCCAGGGTATAGGTCATAGTCCTCACTACGACTCGTAGAAGAGGACCTAGTAGTGATTAGCTGTGTTGATTAAAATTGGACCAAGAACTGCAAGCATGGACTACGAGAAGGCAGTACGAGTCATAGTCTTGACAATGAATCGTAGTATGGAACACAGCAGTCAAGTCCAAAATGCCAAGTGTTGAATACGGAAGCCCGATTATGACTCGTAGGTCACCCTACGAGTTTTACCTACGAGCCGTAACTGGTGTAGACTAGATTTTCTAATTTATTTTAAGGACCTTTTTATAAATAATATAAATAGTATAAGTTACAGTTTTTAGTAAAGGAGAATCAGATTTCACATAACATAGAATATTTTGTAGGGAGAATCTTTAGGGTTTAGAGTAGAAAACTAGTTTTTTATCTTGAAGTTTCAATTTGGGGATTGGAATCACTTGTAATTCAACTTCATCTTTAAGATTGTGAATCTAAACTCAAGGTGGTTTATCGTTCTTTATTTTCCTTGGGTAATTTCTCAACCATTTTTATTTCATTCATTATTTGTGTTGTTGCCCAAGTTGTGAGTAGCTAAACCCCCACAACTTGAGTGTTATGGGAACCATGAGTAGCTAGCTTAATAACCCAGATTATTTGCACCTCTTGAGTTGAATATTTGCATGTATTATCCACTTTCCTTCATTTTTGTTATTGTTTAATGGTGGCTAACATTAAATCCCGCCTAGTATCATGATCTTTATCAAGGTAGGGATGAAAAGGAAAAGGAAATGGGTGATAGGATTCGATTGATGTGTTCTTGTCTAATCAACCAAACCCAACCAAGGAGAGGTTGACTAGGACAATAGGTAACGGTTAGTTGGCACACTTCGGTAGCTGGCCAAGCGCCACAGTGAAATTTGACCTTCACCTTTGCCCAAGGGTCGGAAGAACTTGAGTTACCATTCTACATGCAATGTCTCCATTTAGGTTGTGTTATCCAGGTCATTTGAGTTAATGAATCATGGGAAACACAATTTCCCAAGTTGCTCTCCAATTTGATTGTCCTGTTGCTTTGATAGTATAGTTTTAGTTTCTTATAGTCATTTCAACAACCCCCTTTAATTGAGAATAGAGTTAATTGATGTTTGAAATAATTGTTGGTGAATCAATGCGGCAAAACCCTGTATTCCCTTGGGATTCGACCCTAAACTATGGTTAGGTTTTACATTTGATAACAATCGCTTTATCCTTTAAGTGAGAGGTATGTTTGAGTGTGATCAAAATTAATGGCGCCATTGCTGGGGAATATGGCTAAGTTTTGACTTGATTTCACTAGTAGTTAATTGAAGTGTTGGTTACTTAATTCTCTTGTATTTACTTTTGTTTTTGTTAGTTATTTTGTGTACAGAAATATCGTGGTGGTGTCCTTTTTTGTTTCGGCCAAATACAAGTATCTCGTAAGACATCAAGCAATGGCTGGAGAAAAACTCCTGATCACAAGTGATCTACTTCAATCATTACAAAGAAGTGTTCTATTCTATGGTTAGCCATGTGAAGACCCTCGCTCCCATCTACAAAAGTTGGCACAAATACGTAGAGAGGTTATGGGAACACGAAATACAGCTTTGGACTTCGTAGCTCTTCAGATCTTTCTAATGACTCTTAGATTTGATGCGGCAAAGTGGTGGTTTACACTTCCCCCAAGATGTTTGCACTAACTGGGTGCAGGTGTAAAGAGTATTTTTAATTAATTTCAATGTTAGACCTAACAAGCACCAACTGCGGGACCCAATCGTCAACTTTCAACGACTTCTAGGTGATTCATCAAGTGCAACATGGGAAAGATATAAAGAATGTTTGCGGAGGACATAAAATCTTGGTCTATCAAATTATGAAATAGTGTCAAGCTTCTACCAAGCACTAAATTCCGAACAACAAGCTCAGGCAGATGCTTTATTCGGAAGAGATTATTGGTCATTCTTGAGGAAGCCATTTACTGAAGTCATTGAGTACATGGACAAATTATTTGGTATCTATCAAGTGTACCAACCACTTCAAGAGCAACTAGTAGCATGCACTAGCTTATTTGGAGAAAGCTCTAGCCATGAAGGAAAGAGCAGTGCAAACATTCGGTTCAAGTTACCACATCAACAGTGCACTGTGGATGAATCTTCTAAGATTGAGAGTATGTTTGAAAAGCTGATCAAGAGAATAGATACATAGTAGGATATATTGTAGGAGATTGAGTTTGATATCATCAATGTGAACTATAAGGTAAACCAACAGGAATTGGCAATTCAATGACTTGATGACAAGTTCAACCTTGTTTCCACGCAACTAGAGCATATGTAAAGTGATAGAAGTAGAGATGCAAGAGCTGGTTAGGAGAGATCGTCAAGTATTGAGGAATTTTGAGTACTTAAGATGACTAAGTCATGCAACATAGTTAAACAAGGCGCTTCTTGGGAGGCAACCTAAGTCCTTTCCATGTTTTTGCTTATGTTTTTATTTTCATTGTGTAAATTTTTGGTTTGTAGGTATTGAAAAAGTGCATTTATGACCAGGCCTACGAGCTGTAGTGCGTACTACGACTCGTAATCATTCCTTGTAGAGGATAACAGTAATGATGGAAGTTGGCACTTACATTACGAGCAAACGTTACGACCCGTAGTCCCAACTACGAGTTATAAATAGGGTTCATAGTTCTCATATATGTTTCTGAAATTTTTCTATGTTTTGAGTAGTCTATGAGATCAAGACCTACAGGTCATAGTAAGGCCTACGACCTGTAGTTGGGGTCTCATAGACCCGACCCAGGGATTTTTAAACGCCAGCCCGAAGGGAACATGGGGGTCAAAATTCATTTTAACCCCATATTAAACCTTAATACTACCAATGTGTTCCCAAAACTTCCCTTCCCCATTATTCCAACAATTTTTTGACTATTTTCAAGTGTGCCCACGTCTATTTTCCGGTCATCTTCTCCGGCGGCTAGGGTTTCTACTCCCCTTTTTCTCTTTTTTGTTCGTCTTTCATCGTCATCTCCTGAGGTATGTTTCTTGGTCAAATTTCATGCACAAAATATAATGTCCTTTGAAATTCTTGAATGAGTTTGTGATTGAAATTAGTACTAAGAATATTCATGGGGAGAGTTAATGCATTTGAAATGAGAATTAGGGTGTTTGTCAATTAGAATTCCTTAAGATTGATCATAGTTGTACAATTATCCTTATTGCTTGGTGGTGATGATCTTTATTTTCCATGAATTGTTGATTACATGTTCGAAATGGGTTTGTGATAAGTGATTGATTGACTAAATCATGGTAGATTGAATTAGTGCATGAGGTATATTGACTGTGTTGAAAATGATCATTTACGTGAATTCTTGATGGACTTGTAAACGTATTCTTTGATAATTCATGTATGAGTTGGAGTGATTGTGCTATATGTTTGGGGAATGAAGGTGTGGGTTGTTCAAGGATGTTTTGGAGGGTTAATATTTGATTTTGAATTGTGGGGGTGTGATATGGGTAGATGTTTGATTTGAATATCATGATTTGGGTTCATACCATATTGTGCTTAATGCGTAGATTGAGAAAATTTCTTTGATATTGTTTATATTTGTGCTTATATGAGTTGTTGTGGTTCATTTGGTGAAGCTACAAGAACCTTGGGTACCTAATGTCCCCTGCTACGAGGGCCTCCTGCAACTCGTAGAAGGACTTACGGGTCGTAGTTGCCTTTCGTAGGGGATAACAGTGACCCAAGGTTCCTTAACACTTACCATACAATAACCCACCTAAGGGTCGTAGTGTCTACTATGAACCAGAGTGGGGTATCATAAACTTTCCTTGTGATTAATTTTGGTTACTGAAAATCGGTATGAGCCCAATCTATGACCTGTAGTCAGAACTACGAGTTGTAACTGAGCCTTGTACCAGAGTTTAGTACAAACTTTCACTAGGCACCTGTTGGCTACCAAGAAATATATGACCCGTCCACTACAAGTCATACCAATTCCTTGTACCTGCAACCTGCAATTGGTGTAGTGTTGAATAGTTTTGAGTATCCTTCTTTTGTAGTTTATTTCTGTTCTTTTTTCTATTTTTGTTATTTGTTCAGGTAATTTGGAGCTAATTGTTTGTTTGTGATGAATATTTCATGTACAATGGATCCTAAAATAAAAATGCGGCAATCTGGGCCTCCAATAGGAGGCTAAGAGATGAGGACTCAAAAAATGAATGTTATGAGGGCTCAAATGAAGAAACAAATGTCCGGATTAACCCTCAGGCTTAGACGCCTCAAACTAGAGCTCAAACTGAACAGGCTCCTATGCAAGTTGAGAGTACCTCCCAGTCTGAAGAGGAGGAAAGCATGGATTGGTCCAAGTCCGATGATGTATCCTAGAGAGGTAGAGCATCCCAGTCCTCGATCAACCCATCCATTTTTGCTGATGACCCTCAGCATCACCGATGGGGGATCGTTGGCATGGAGGCGATCTATAGGTATGGGCTGGAAACTAAGGGGCAGGGGAAGCCCATTAGATCATTCTACGAGGAGCCCTGGTTAGTTGATTCAGGATTGATCCATGTCCCTGATTTGGAGTCCTAGATAGATAGGCATGGGCTCTAGTGGCTGATAGCAAAACTGGCCAAGTATGCCCCGCTTCTATTTTAAGAGTTCGACAACATACATAGCCACTATCCTCTGAGATCTTCCCAAGGGGAAAAAGCTATTGATCAGCCTTGGTTGAGAGAGGTCCTAGTTCGAGGTCATCGTTTGAACATTTCAGAGAAAACCATCAGTCGAGTGCTGTTTGGGCCTAATTATAGAGCGCCGCAGTCTACAACTAAGTATGACATCTAGATTGATAAGATGAGATGGGTTGTGGTTGGGAAAGATATGTTCCAGAGGACCTAGCTCCTGAAATGGGTGGACAGTAAGATATCAAATAGTGACCCCGAGCCTACATGGGTCACCACACACACCAAGGTCATCGTGAAATCTTCTATCTCCTTCTCTGCAAAATTTTGGTAGTCCATCATCCAATCTCGTACCGACCCGCATTCACTGACAATATTATTACTTTGGAGCGAGCGGTCCAACTAGCCAGCATCTTAGCTAGCTATGACATTGATTGGGCCTGTGTGATGGCTGAGCAGATCCGTAACTCCTCACTTCGGAGGAATACATCCATTCCCTAATTATGCATGGAGGCAAGGTTTCGAGTCTCTCTCCATCTAGATTCACACGTCGAGGCCCTTCACACTATGGATCCCAACTTGATCAAGGCTGACGAGATTCTGGTGGCCCTCCAGCGAGCAGCACCTTCTCCCATTCCTAAGCCATTTCCTCCTGAGCCATCTAGAGGGTTCAACTCCAGCTGCCACTACAACTACTCCAGTTGCACCAGAGTAGTCTGCAATAGTTGACATCGGCGCAAGTCCCTCCACAACTGCATCAGTACCAGAGCCATCTACCCTTCAGGTTCCTTCTGCAGACATTCCTATTATGTCTGTTATTTCATTTTAGGCTATGGTTTCAAGGTTATCTAGGATACAGGCCCAGCTAGCTCGATTGATGCAGTAGATCAAACCTTGGGTCCAACAGACAGTTCAAGCTTTAAAAGAGAGGTCTAAGGAATTCGTCCTTTCAGTTATGGATAAGAGGATTTCTATGGTGGATGACAGGGTTGACACTTTCGAGGCCAGAGTTCAGAAAAAGCTTGATGGGATCCAGTCTGCTGACATGTCTACTTTCCAACAGGATTTACATCACTAGCAGCCCCAATCACAACTCCAGAGCAGGCACTTGCGGGTGACGATTTGATTGACCTATTTTCTTTGGATGAACCACCATGTGCTCCTGGGAAGAGGCCTTTAGAAGATACTGATGCATAGGAAGGACAGAAGAGGCAGAGGGCCTCTAAGGAGGAAGAGGAGCTAGAGGAGACACTGATTGGATATTTTGTGTGGATGACTAAAGAGAAGGCCGAGTAGCAGCAATTACAAGAGTGAGATAGGGCACTACATATGGGTATATCCAGCGCAGTTATAGCCTAGACTACTCTGGAGGAAGGAGCCACTCATGACCAGATAGATGTCAGTGATTGAGCACCTTTTTGATATTTGCTGTTTTTGACCCCTGTTCTTATGCCTGTTTTTGGATAATTTATCTTTACTATTGTTTTTGGTACATACTTTTTCCTAAAAGTACATTTGTTTTGGTGGGGTATGGGAAGTTATGGACTAGGGTGAAGTATGAGTAGCCTTTAGTCCATAACTATCCTAGTTTTGATATCTCAAGGCTTTCTTGCTGTGTTTCTTTTGCCTTGTGGATGAATTTTATTTTTATGTTGAACCGACATATTTTTAGGTGTTTTGGATAATTTATTGATGTATGGAGATTACCTTTGGCATGTACATGGCTTTGAATATTTTTTATGAAATGTTTTGGAAAATTGGTACCATAAAAATTTTTGTGAATTGTGGTTATTTTTGCAATCATGCATGTATGAATAGTTTGGAAATGTTTGTTCTGACTAAGTTAAGGGAAGTTGATGGTTGAAGCATGATCTGTACGTCTATGTTGGTTATGTATGCAATGCTATGTATGTGTCAGCTGAATGTTATTGTGTTCATGCATTGTTTACTAATTCAGAAATTGCCTTGCTACTCTGAGTTAGACTGGAGACTGTGTGGATTAGGAAGGGATCTTAGGCCACTGTTATTTAATTAAGTCCACTTTTGCCTAAATGACCACTAAATGAAAGATTTTACCCCTTGTTCCAAATGTTTGAGCCTCACATGAACCTTTTCTTTCTTAATACCTAGCAAGCGTAACTTTATTTAGTGAAATACCTTGATATTGGCCCTGTCTATCCTTGAATATTGTGAACCTCTACTGAGACAAAAAGCCTAAGTTGAGGATGGCTACCAAAAATGGCCCTGGTTTGGCGATTGGATATTGTGTACTTCACCTCAAGCAAAAAGCCTAAGTTGAGGGTGCCTATATTGTGGTATAATAGCAAAAATGAGGTGATTAGTCAGGAATAGAAGAAAGAATGGAAATTCATGTACCGGGTAAGAGAAAAAGATGCCTTAATATGAGTTGAAAAAGCAAGACGAGTTTGAGAATAAGGCACAAGCTGAAAAATGAAAAGAAAATACCCTAAAAGCTTGAAAATGAGGAGTAAGGGAGAAATATTTAATAATGGATGAGTTGTTAAGGTGAAAGTGTTGAAAAATGTGGTTCAAGGTTGGCCTTTAGTCACTAATTTCCCAAAATGCCACACCAAAGCCCCATGAACCCATGTTCTAAACCTATGAAGTCCTAAAGTGATCCTAATCCAATCAGCCAAAAGTTCGGGTTTTGAGTGTATGGAAAAGCCTATGATATTGGTCATCATGCATAAATCTCATTTGTGAGAGTGAGTATGCTTGCACTGTCCGTTAACCTACTTTGAAGGCTTGTTTAGTGAAAAAGGGATACTTCTTTTTTGTGAGGGCATTTGTATTGCATGGTTAGCATATGACTTGTTCAGTGATTGCGGATTGTTGATACTCCTTAACTTGTCATAGTTGGATTGTCAAATGCATTAATGTGCCTTGGTTTGCTTGGTAGCTACATGACCATGTTTTGAAAGTGCTAGTATGGAACCTAAGTTGAAATTAAGTGAAGTATATGCGAGAAGGATGATTTCTATGTGTTGCTCATTATCTAACCAGATTGAGTCGTTGCTTGAGAACAAGTAACAATTTTAAGTTGAGGGTGTTGATGTGCTATCAAAATATAGCACATTTGCTGCCTAAAATAAGGTAATTTTATGTGTTCTCAAGGATACTTTTTATGGTGTTTATGTGGTTTTTGTTTATTTTTTTTGCAGAAAATATAGGTTCGCCTGATTTTGGGAAAAGTAGCAGATTTTGTTGAATTTAAAGACCTACAAGACCCACTATGAGACATAGCCTAAGCTATGATAGCTATGAGTCGTAGGAGATGACAGTATCGATTAATAACTTCCAAAAACAAAATCTGATAAATTAAAGTTCAGCCATACGAGCCCAGTGTATGGGTCGTAGTCCTCACTACGACTCGTAGAAGAGGACCTCATAGTGATTAATAGTATTGATTAAAATTGAACCAAGAACTTCAAGTATGGATTACGAGAAGGCACTACGAGTTGTAGCCTAGACAATGACTCGTAGTATGGATCATAGCAGTCAAGTTCAAAATGCCAAGTGTTGAATACGAAAGCCTGACTACGACTCATAGATCACCCTATGAGTCGTACCTACGATCCGTAAACGCTATCGACTAGATTTTCTAATTTATTTTAAGGACTTTTTTGTAAATAGTATAAATAATATAAGTTAGGGTTTTTGGTAAAGAAAAATCAGACTTCACATAACATAAAATATTTTGTAGAGAGAATTTTAGGGTTTAGAGTAGAAAAGTAGGGTTTTATCTTGAAGACTCAATTTGGGGATTGGAATCACTTGTAATTCAACTTCATCTTCAAGCTTGTGAATCTAAACTCATGCTGGTTTAATATTCTTTATTTTCCTTGGTTAATTTCTCAACCATGTTTATTTCAATCATTATTTGTGTTGTTGCCCAAGCTATGAGTAGCTAAACCCCCACAACTTGGGTTTTGTGGGAACCATGAGTAGCTAGCTTAATACCCCTGATTATTTGTACCTCTTGAGTTGGCTACTTGCATGTATTTTCCATTTTTCTTGATTTTGTTTATTTTTAATGGTGGCCAATATTAAACCATGCTTAGTGTCATGATCCCCATCAAGGTAGTGATGAGTAGAAAAAGGAAATAGGTGACAGGATTCTATTGATGTGTTCCCTCTAATCAATCAAACCCAACCAAGGAAAGGTTGACTAGGACAATAGGTAATGGTTAGTTGGCACACTTCGGTAGCCGACCAAGCGCCATAGTGAAATTCGACCTTCCCATTTGCCTAATGGCTGGAAGAACCTAAGTTACCGTCCTGCATGCAATGTTCCAATTTAGGTTGTGTTATCTGGGGTATTTGAATTAGTGAATCATGGGGAGCACAATTTTCCAAGTTGCTCTCCAGTTTGATTGTCTCGTTTCTTTGTTAGTATAGTTTTAGTTTTGTTTTAGTCACTTCAACACCCCCCTCTTTAATTTAGAATAGAGTTAATTGATATTTGAAATAATTGTTGGTGAATCAATGCGGCAAAATCCTGTATTCCCTTGGGATCCGACCCTAACTTATGGTTAGGTTTTATATTTGACATTGATCTCTTTATCCTCTAAGTGAGAGGTAATATTTTGAGCATGATCATTATGACAAGAATGTATGGCATAAATGTCTATGATTATGTCTCTTTGAGCATTTTAGGTGCTTGCACCATCTCGTATATGTGAATGAGCTATTCCTATGCATGAATATCATAATTATGAACTATGATTTGACTTTTAAGCCTAAATATGCATTGAAAGGATTTGAATTGATTATTGTCTCTTTTGAAAGCATGTATTGTATAAGTATTCTTGTGGGATGTTGACTTAGAACCGACGGGATTGGAGGCATCAGGGCTATCCCCAAGGGTCCTCTTCGTTTCTCTTGAACTATGTGCCAGCATGAGTATTGAGATCTAAGGCTCATCCCGTTAGTGGAGGGATGACCCGCTAGAAAGATCTAAGGCTCATCCTATTAGTTAAGGCATGACCTGCTAGAAATGATATGAAAATCCTATCCAAAATGGGAGGCCCATAAAGAAGGTTACTTCTCCGAAATGGGAGGCCCGTAAGGAGAAGTATGGTTTACTGTTGGCAAGTAGACCACCTATGTTCTGATATGGGGATAACATCAGGATTCTAAGTAATAACTCGCTTGGTCTTATACGGTGGTTGAGGTCTCACCCCCAATATATATGACCATTATTGTATTTCATGCATCATGAATTTCATAGCATCTATTATTTTATACTCATTGTGATAAATCTCTTTCTATATGTGTGCCATTGTTACCTAACATTGAATGCAAGTTTGATAAGTCATATGTATTGTCTGCCCGCATACTTAGTATATTCAAACGTACTAACACATACTTTTGCCTACATGATCTAACCACGTAGGGACTAAAGGTTTTCTTCATCCGCCTGTAACACCGTTAAAATTAAGAAATGCCCCTAGAATGAAATCGTGCGCATAATGCATCTTTCCAAGCTCCAATAGAAAATTCAAGATCAGATTTGTGATCCGTATGAAAAATTAAGCGGAAAAATAGCCTCGACCCGATTAGAGCTACCGGGTTGAAAAATAATTTTTCATAATTAAACACGAACCAGTGAGGGTGCACGACAGGGCCGCGATGTGTCACCATCCTGGACCAACACTTAGTTTTGTCCCAAAAAATTTCTACGAGATTAGTAAGCTCGTTCGGAGAATTTTCAAGGAAAAATACCAAAAAAATACATGATCCGCGTAGCGGACCCCACATCCTAAAACTGACTTTTTTTGGATTTCATGAGGGGCATCCTAAACCTTCCCCAAACTCCTAGGAGACTTAATATATGACTAGAATAGGTCATTTTAATCGTAAAAAAGGTTTATAACCCATTTTAAGTCGTTCTAAGTCTCTGAAAAAGACCTAGGGCTAAAAGAGAAGAGAGAACAGTGAGGAGTTGAAGGTTTCAAGTTGGATTCGAGCAAAATTGATCATCTACCTTCGTTCCAGGTATATAAGGCTAAACTAAAAACATGAGATTATTCTCCCATGTGCCCCATTGATGGTCATAGATAAGTTGAGGGCCCATGAGTCCTCGTATATGATTTCTTTTAGTATTATCTTGATTAAATTCTTGAAAGTTTTCAAGTTTTCTATTGTCTTGATGAGTTTTCTTGTATATAATAATGTCTGGATAATGTTCTTGAAGTTGAGTGTTTGATTGGTTTCATGCTCATATCTACATTCACATGAATCCTAATTGAGGATTATGTTTGGTTTTATGCATTATTTTGAAACTAAAATTGATGGCCATACTGAGCATGTTAAATACTGATGATTTTAAGCATATTTTACTAAGACTACACGAATATGAATTTATAGTATAAATAATGATTTGAGAAAGAGTTTTGTTGATATGTAAATGTTATGGAGCATATTGTTAAAGGAGAGCACTTGATGTTTTGAGGAAGCATTTTGATGAGGATGTAAATGCATTTTAAAAATATATTTATTGATGAAAGATGATGATGATGATAGTCGAGTTGAATTTTAAAGAAAATATTTTCAGAGTAATATTAAGCACCGAGTTAGGTGAGAGGAACACCAAAGGACTATGTTTACTAGTGTAGGATAGTTGTGTATCTCGCTCTGGCAACTCCTGTCCCAAAAGATGGACAGGGCTGATGAATCATGATTCATGAGATAGAGATAGAGACTGTACATGCTTTATCATGGTAAGTTTAGGACGGGCGTGGCAACAATGCTGAATCGTTGTACCTCACCAAAACTTATGATGGGGTGGACAGAAGTCGGTTGGAGAAACTCCCCAATTTGCATATTTGATTTGATTGAGGTTGCATATTGAAGTATCTTTTGAAGAGCATTATTTTATTATAGATGTAAATGATTTGGTGTGAGTTGCATACTATTGAGTTAATTTTTCAAAGAAAGATTTTATTCTTAAACTTGCATGTTTCACTGAGTTGAGATGAGTTGAGCCTCCTGATTTGAGTTGATGTTATTTCTATAATATTCTACCCATATTGTTCCTATTCAACTATTTTACATATCGTACATTCCACATACTGATGCCACTCTGGCGCTACATCGCTTTGTGATATGGATACATGGATAGAGATTATTAGCGGGTGCATCATCAAGGATCTTTGGACATTTAGCGGATTGGTGAGCCTCCCCTACTCTAAAGGATTCAATACTTTATTTTCATCTTGCTTTAGAGTTAGATTTTCTTAGCTTTATTTTGACTATGGTAGCCATAGATCTGTCATTGGCACTACTTGATAGTGATAAAGGCTTCATAAACTAGAGCCAAATGTTGATGTTAAGCCTTGTTGAGCTAGTTTATTTCCACTAGCCCCTTTTATTTATTTATATCATTATTTTGAGAATAGATGAGATTTGCCCATTACTTTTCTTAGTCTTCTGCTGATTGTCTTGAGTTTAATGACTAAATGGATGTGATGAGGCCAAGTGGTTTGCTTAAGGACTAGCAATAGTCTCTGAGTGTCGGTTACGTCTAGGGTACCCTCTCGAGGCATGACAAACTTGGTACCAGATCCTAGAGTTCCAGAGTCCTAGGGAGTCTATGAAGCCGTGTCTAGTAGAGTAATTATTGGTGTGAAGAGCTCCACATCCATAATAGGAAGGCTATAGGACACTAGAAATTGTCTCATTTCTTTCATATTCTGAATCGTGCGATAGTGTTAAATTCTATAAAAGTTCTCTTCTAAATCGTGCTTTACATGTTTGTAACCATGCCTTCTAAACGCACCGTGGACTTGAAGGATACCATCAGCAACAAGAAGCTTGAGCCTACTACTTAGCTTGTTGTGCATGATTGATGGGTAGAAGAGGATGAGGAGAGTAAGATGGAAGAACCTTGGAGCAAAAAGGCTGAGCCAATTGGACCTAAGCGTGGTAAAAATAAACAAGAGAAGGGAAATAGGTCCCCCTTTCTTCAGAGACCCTGGAGTTATGCACCACCACCAGTGAGTGCACCCATATCTAATAGTAGGTACAATTTGAGGCCAAGGAGAAACTAACCTTTCAAGATTCAGAACCCTTCATCCCGAGGAAGTATGGCTTGAGGCCATAAAAGGAAGCAACCATGTAGGGAGTGTGGCAAACTTCATTTGGGAAATTGTTGAAATGGTACTAAGGAATGCTATAAGTGTGGCCAAGAGGGTCACTTTCGGAGGGATTGTCCAAAGTAGGCTAACCAAGCTGAACCCACTAGATATACAACACCAGTTAGAGGAAATCAGAGAGATGTTGCTTCTAGAACGAAGAGGCCATAGACCAGTTGTATGCCGTGGTAGTTACCCAAATCATAGAAACACTCTAGGATGTTGTGATGGGCATGATTCGAGTCTTTACTCTTGATTTTTTTTATGTTGGTAGACCTTAGTGATGAGGTGATCAGTCAACTTCCCTAATTTTGATGAAAGGGTGATAAGTACTCTATGATTGTCATGATGAGGTATAGAGAGAGAGAGAGTTAGTGTCAGAATATCTTAGAGCGTTCTCAAAAGCTAGAAAGAGGTCTATGTTGATGTGTTTTGATATTCGTTTAGCGAGGGTGGAGTATAGATGTTAAATAGGGGAAAGAAAGTACTTCTGAGGTAATAGACCTAAACTAGGCTTATGATTTCAACGTGAAAGTATCATAAGATTCACATAGTGATGAGCTTAGCTAGATAATAAGGTGAGGTATACTAGATGGGTAAATGGTACATGAGTTATGAAGAGAGGATGTGGATCGAGTATTCATTATGAGACTTTAGTAAGCCTATATTCCTAAATTGTTACCTAGTAGTTATAGGCTGTTATAATACGAGGGAAGTGTGTGATGCAGATGGTAGCAATAATCCCTAAGCTTGGAATTATGTGAGTGATGTGAAGAGGGAGATAGCATAATGATAGTGATAGTCCTTGTGGGAAATTTGACCTAAGTGTCTTTCTGTAGGGCGTGTTTAATGATTAAGGTGTTGACTTGCAAGGAACGTGGTACTAGGAGTAGAGTAGAGGTACCCGTTAGATGGAGATAGTAAATTAAGGGAGAAGGACTAAAAAAAAAGGAGGTTAGATTGTAAAGAGTTGTGGGAAGTGGTTATGTACACCATAAGAATAGCAAACATAGAGAGATTTCCATAGAGACAGAAAGGAGCTAAGAGTGATATCATTGAAAAAAGTCTGAGTGGCTAGTTATATATATGCAACTATAACATAACAGAAGAGTTTAAGATATTCTTGCGGGTAGTGATTCCTTGACTAAGTGGAGGTATATGCTTACATCCTAGTAGAGGGAATTAATTCCCAAATTTAGAGAGAGGACCTTGAGAGATAAGAGAAGATGACGAAATGGTAAACCGAAGTAGATCTTGAGTCTTCGATAGTGATGGGCTGATCAAGATGAGATATCAACTCTTTTCCAAGTCATATGATCCTTACCCTTCAGTTGAGATGATACTCTATTCCCTTCTGTTATGTATGACTGCCATACTATGGCCTAGTCCCATGCACATCATGCTGATTCTCGTTCATGCTGAGTTTTGAGGATGAGAAGGGATGAATTCATTCATTAATCTTGATCTTACCCTATGAATCCAAGATTTTCCAGCCCTATGTTGAATATGATGTGACCTGAGTTTTACACTATGTATAGTTCTGTTAACTCTGAATGAGTCTTGATAGATGAGAGAGATTATAATCTATAAATATTCTTAAATAAGATTTGTCGATTGAATCATGCTAATGATATTCGTTCCAAGCCCTTTGAGTAATCCAATCCAACTTTCTAATCTTGATAGGAGTATTGATGATAGTAGAAGAGTTATGAGTGATCGGAGAGAAAGAGTGCTCTTGAATTATGATAATGTAGTTGAGTTCCTATCTTCAAGTTGATGTTCCTTTTGAGCCTCTGCGTACTTGTGTATGCAAGTCCTTGATAGTATTTGTGCCTAATAATAATGATGGAGATAAAGTTTAAACTCTAGACACTATGAAGTCTATTCATGAGAATGAGTATTCGAGCATCTGAGTATTTGAGTTTTTTATGGTATTCATGCTTATTTTGCATGGAGAGGTAGTAGTTTGAGGTTTCGCCAAAGGGGGATATGGTTGTTTTTTCAAGTCCAAATTGTGATGCTGATAGTAGTAGACTAAGGGGTGAGGGTATATGAGAAGGAGTAAATGTATCCTTATTATGATATTAGTGTTAAACTTGTGTCATGAAGGGATAGAGATAGGATGTAGGAGAGATATAAAACCTTATGATGAGCAGTAGATAGGTAAGAATATGTTGGTGTGACTTTGAGTGAGAAGTCATTGAATGGTTGAGGTAGAAATGACAAGTAGGCTTGAAAATTCTAATACATAGTTAGACTGGGTAGAGTGATGGTCTTGAATGGGTGGATGTTCCTATATGAGCGATAGGAGAAGGCAATCAACGACTTTGAGTGAGTGTTTCAGGTAGATGTGTTAGAGTAGTGAGAAGGACTAGCATTCGCTAAGTGAAAAACCCTTATGATGTATAGAGTTTGAGTTGAGGGTTAGCTTTATAGGAATATGATCATCTTAGGAATAGCGCCATAAGGCTTAGAATTAGGCTTGAAAAGAATAAGAGGTTGTGACAAGGTGGAGGTTTGAATAAGAGGATATAAGCCTTAAAATTGATGGGGTGCAGTTCCATGAAGAGGAGGAAAGTGGAGATGAAGTTCTAAATTTAAGAGTTACCTATAGAGTCTTATATATCTTGATGGTCCTATTCTCAATTAGAGTTGATGACTTCCTCTCTGAGTTCGAAAGACTGATTATCGAGGTTTTTGAATAATTCGAATTGATTGAATTCTGACGTTCCATTCGTGCTTGATGATGAGGATGTTGAAGGTAATGTTCCTATACTCAACTTGATTGACGCTTCCATTCTTGAATCGATATGTCTATTCTTGAGTCTGAGTAGAGTCTACATAGATTGATGAAGAATCGAGAGTTTGAGTTGTCGAGGGATGTATTGAGATGATTATTAAGTCTAATCATGCTTTATTCCCACATCTTACTCATCATTCGAGGATGAATGATCCCAAGGGGGAGATAATATAACACCTCTAAAAATTACCAAAATACCCCTAGAATGGAATTTTGTGCATGACGCGTCATCCTAAGCTCCAATAGAAAATCTGAGATTATATTGCGATCAATAAAAAACATTGAGTGGAAAAATAGCTTCAAGCCGATTTTAGAGCAACCGGGTCGAAAAATATTTTTTTCGAATTGAATGCGAACCAGTGAGGGTGCGCGACAGGTCCGCGATGCACCACCATCGTAGACCGACTCTTAGTTTTGTCCTAAAAAAGTTTCTACAGGATTAGAAATCTCATTGGAGAATTTTCAATGAAATATACTGAAAGAATACGCGGTCCGCATCGCGAACCTCGCGTCCTTAAATGGACATTTTTTGAGTTTTGTGAGGGGCATCCTTGACCTTTCCAAACCCCTCCTAGAGTTAATATATGACAAAAATAGGTCATTTCAAGCGTAAAAAAGGTTTATAACCCATTCATAAGCCGTTCTAAGTCCCTAAAAAAGACCTAGGGCTAAAAGAGAAGGGAGAAGAGCGAGAAGTTGAAGATTTCAAGTTGGCTTCATGCCAAATTGATCATCTACCTTCATTCAAGGTATGTAAGGCTAAATTAAAAGAATGAGATTGTTTTCTCATGTACCCCATAGACGGTCATAGATGAGTTAAGAGCCCATGAGTCCCCAAACATGATTTCTTGAAGTATTTTCTTGATTAAATTCTTGAATAAATTTTTCAAGTTTTCTATTGTCTGAATTAGTTTTCTTGTATACAATAATGTCTGGATAATGTTCTTGAAGTTGAGTGTTTGATTGGTTTCATGTTCATGTTTACATTCACATGAACCCTAATTGAGGATTATGTTTGGTTTTATGCATTATTTGGAAACTGAAGTTGATGGTCATACTGAGCATGTTAAACACTGATGATTTTAAGCATATTTTACTAAGGATGCATGAATATAGGTTTGGAGAATAAATAATTATTTGACAAAGAGTTTTGTTGATATGTAAATATTTTGGAGCATATTGTTAAAGGAGAGGACTTGATGTTTTGAGAAAGCATTTTGATACGGATGCAAGTGCATTTTAAAAATATATTTATTGATGAAATATGATGATGATGATGATGATAATGATTGAAATGAGTTTTAAAGAAAATATTTTTGGGAGTAGCATTAAGCACCGAGTTGGGTGAGAGGAACACCCCAGAACTACGTTTTCCAGTGTAGGATAGTTGTGCAGCTCATTCTGGCGAATACTACCCCAAAAGATGGACGAGGTTGATGAATCATAATTCATAAGATAGAGATGGAGATTGTATGTCCTTTACCATGGCAAATTTAGGACGGTATGGAAGTAATGCTGATTAGTTGCACCTCACCATAACTTGTGGATGGATAGAAATCGGTTAGAGAAACTCGCTAATTTTCTTTTCGATTTGACTGAGGTTGTATATTGAAGTATGTTTTGAAGAGCATCATTTTATTATGAGATGTAAATGATTTGGTGTGAGTTGTACACTATTGAGTTTATTTTTCAAAGCAAGATTTTCTTCTTAAACTTGCATGTTTTACTGAGTTGAGCCTCCTGATTTGAGTTGATGTTATTTCCATAATATTCTACCCATATTGTTCCTATTAAGCTATTTTACATACTATACATTCCAGATATCGATGTTACTCTAGCGCTACATCATTTTATGATGTAGACACACAGGATAAAGATCATCAGTAGGCGCATCGTTGAAGATCTTTGGACGTTTAGCGGATTAGTGAGCCTCCCCAACTTCGGAGGATTCATTACCTTATTTTCATCTTAATTTAGAGTTAGATTTTATTATCTTTATTTTTACTGTGGTAGCCATGGGTCTGTCATTGGCACCACCTGGTAGTGATAGAGGCTTCATAGACTAGAGTCGAATGTTGATGTTAAGAGTTACTGAACTAGTTTCTTTCCACTAACCCCTTTTATTTATTGATATCATTATTTTGAGAAGATGTGCCTGTGACTTTTCTTAATCTTTCGCTGATTGTCTTGATTTTAATAACTGAATAGATGTGATAAATCCAAGTGGTTCGCTTGGGGACTAGCAATAGCCTTTGAGTGCTGGTTTTGTCTAAGGTACCCTCCCGGGGCGTGACACCACCGTACGATAGCTAGATTGGATCTTGAGATACTTTTTGTGGTGAGTCCTATCTTTCAAGGACAAAGTACCATTCTTCTACCTATGGTGTTTAGTTTATGTTATTTACTTTGAGGGTGAGCCCAAGACATGTCTTGGCCCCCGTCTCATCTTATAACTAGAGGCATTGTTGGACATCTTGTAGAGTCTTATCGATCTATATGCTATATGTTGCATTTGGAGCTTATGATTATAGTTATCTATTTGATATGGCTATTATAGATTGATTATGAGAATTATGATAAGTATGTATTCTTTGATATGGAAATGTGAAAGATCCTAAGTCCCTAATTGCCCCCATAGAGTGAGTCGTACTTACCCGCACCTTAGTTCTTATGTGTTATGTGAATCTATGTTAATCCCTATCCCTATGATATCTGCATAGCATGAGTCCTATTTTCCAATCCCTTAGAACTATGTGTTTACTATTTCGTATGTGCTTCCGAACCGATGATGTGTGAATGGATGCTATGAGGCTTGTTTGGGGACTCTCGAGTTCCCATTTTCCATGTCACTCCTAGACCCTAGTTCTGGGTCATGACATATCCATTAGATATATGCACCAATTTTCAGCAGCTGATAAAGCAATAACAGTCCTAACTATCACCATCTTCACCACTAGTGAGAATATCTCTTGATAATCTATTCCAACAGTCTGACTATACCTTTTTGCTACCACCCTAGCTTTATATCTTTCCACCTCACCATTCACCTTGTATTTTATCTTTAAAACCCATTTACACCCTATCATAAGCTTGTTTTATGGCCAAGGAACAAGATTCCAAGTCCCATTGTCTTCAAGGGCCTGTAGTTCTTGCTGCATTGCATCCACCCATCTATGATCCTTTAATGCTTCTTCATAGGACTTGGGCTCAGAGGTAGCTAAGAACTTGCTTAAACAAGCCTTGTATGCAGGAGATATATTCTGGTATGAAATAAAGTTGGTCAGGGAATAAGGTGTCTACCTCCTTTTTGTGGTAATGTCATAGTCCTGATGCCAAGCTGGTGTGGTCACAACTCTTCTAGATCTTCTTGTAGCAGGCATAGTAGTCTCAACGGTAATTGGCGTGTTTGTAGCTTCATCATCAACAACCACATTAACTAATGGTTCTATATCATTGTTACTGTCTCCTCTTGGTAGTGGCTTAGCAAAATTATCCTCAATATGTTCAGCATCATTTACATCAACTTCTACTAGTGTCTGAACTAGTTCTGGGTCTAATGAAGGTGTAGCATTTAGGAACAAAGGAACTGAACCATTGCGCATTTTCTTGAAAGGAAATAGTCTCCTTGAATGATATATCTCTACTAACAATTAATTTTTATTTGCTATTTCATAAAGCAAATAACCTTTATGAGTACTGGAATATCCCATAAGGACATAGGCATCATCTTTAGGAGAAAGTTTATCCCTCTTAGGGAGTGTGGTTGCAAAACACAAACATCTAATGGTTCTAAGATGACTCAGATAGGGGTGGCAAAATTGAAACCATCCCATTCAACCTATCCAACCCATTGAAGTTTGGGTGAGTTATTAACCCCGACCATTTATTAGCTCAACCTAATTCATTTCAACCCATTTAAAATTGGGTTGATATTCAATCCGAATTGACTCGATAGATATCTTGTCAAAATATTTTTAACCATTTTTTTCTTTAATTTGATATGTTATATATATCCCAAAAACAAAAAAAATAATTTAATCAAGTACAAAATGTTGAAAAAGAACAAATAAAGTAAGTAAAACTTAGTAAAAATCGACTCGAGTTGGCTCTTGACCCACTCTATAACCCATTACTCAACCCGTTTTGACCCAAATAAAATTAGGTTAGGTTGGGTCTTGACCCGATTGTTGTCTTGACCAGTATAACCTACTCAAATTTGACCCAACCCGCTCAATTGTCACGCCTAGACTCAGACTAAGCTTCTTCTTGTAGAATACCTCATAAGGAGACTTTCCTTGTAGAGTGGGAGTAGATAATCTATTTATCAAGTATACAACAGATAAACACATTCTCCCCAAAATTTGATGGGGATGTTACGCTGAAACCTAAGAGACCTTGCCACCTCAAGTGTGATTCCCGTAGCTCTATTCTTACATTTATCCATGTTCCAAGCCTCATTCTTATGTGTGAGAAGTGTATTAGGGTCATAAGAGACTTCTAGTACTTGGTCGAGTTCAAAACCTTCCTATAAATTCAGTTTCTAGTGATAGATTATGCAAGAGGGAACTTTAAACGATCATAACTCCTATCACACAACGAATTAGGTGGCCCATGACCTACCAAATGAAAGGTTTTTTAATTGAAAAATAAAAATTATTTTAGGCTTTTTTTGAAACTCAATATAGGAGGATAATTTTTCATGGCCCTTGCAAAGAGATAAAATACATACTAATTTTATTATCAAGGCTAAAATGGAAAATGAGCGAGTTGAGTCGGATATGAGTCGATCAAATATGAGTTAAGTAAAAATAAATAAAATATCCAGCTTGACTCATATTTAAATGGGTAAAAATGAGTTAGTCAATGGATAATATAGGTAAATATGGATACTCATACTATAATAGGGATCATGTTAAAAGTTCAAAAAAATTCTCTTTAGTCATTCCTCACCTCTTACCCCTCCACTCCAAGCCTCCCACCCCACCCTCGAGGCCTCACAACACAAAATAAAATGTAAAAGAAAATTTAATTTTTTTGAAAAAAAAATTACCCCCCTCCCCTGGGACCCCCAAAATAGTAAAAAAAGTTAATTTAATTTTTTCAAAGGAC